>CAJQZM010011284.1:0-11779 GCA_907164665.1 Colias nastes | reverse complement strand
TCTGGAAAACACGCAAATGAAAGAACCATTGATCTCCCGAAAACTACGTACATGAAAATGTGGGGCTAAAACCGCACAATCATTAAAATGTTTCATAACGATAATTAAGTTAAGCAATACATCAATCTGCCCTTGATACATTCAGAACCCTCGCGCAGCAGTGTATTAAAAACGGCACAATGCTTCGCGGCACATATTTTTTGCTGACTGTACGAGGGCAAAGTTTAATACACCCGTATTCATACATCGTATACGGTTTGAAGGAGGTCTCGTATTTGCGCCTTTTATACCGCTCTGAATAAAGCGAAATTTGCCCTCGAATGACGATTTAAATACGGCCAATTAC
The DNA here is from genome assembly GCA_907164665.1 of Colias nastes. NCBI lineage: Eukaryota > Metazoa > Arthropoda > Insecta > Lepidoptera > Pieridae > Colias > Colias nastes. The sequence continues at coordinate 11,433 of CAJQZM010011284.1, read as the reverse complement.
ACGATTACGGGTAATTCGGATCGCGTTAATCGCACGTGAGTCGTGACCCTTATTTATATTTTCCTTTTAAACGTGCGCGATAAAAGAGCTGCGCGGATAAAATAACATAATTTTTAGGTTAAAATATTTATATTTCTCTCGTACACTTGACGGAGATTTAGTTTACTTTTCTTTTTCGGAATAAATTTTAGACGTTGAGCAAACGGAGCGTTTTCTAACATTTGAATTTCTTTAAATAACAAGCACTTATACTTCAAATCATCGTTTACCGTAACTAAAATATGATGGTGAAAATACACGCTTTACTTATGGAGTAGTACATTACTTTCCTTATTAATTTGTATAGCTTACGATACATCTATACTAATATTATAAAGCTGAAGAGTTTGTTTGTTTGTTTGTTTGAACGCACTAATCTCGGGAACTACTGGTCCGATTTGAAAAATTCTTTCGGTGTTAGATAGCCCATTTATCGAGGAAGGTTATAGGCTATATTTCATCACGCTACGGGCAACAGGAGTGGAGCCACGGGGGTGAAACCGCGCGGAGCAGCTAGTAATATATAATTTCAATGTATGTAGGCATAACTTACAAATGCATGTTTCGTAAAGTTTAAATCATATTAATGGGTTCGAATTAGTCTTAAGTATTTCTTATTCCATCGCATCTCAATCAAATTAACGGAACTAGTTACGGAAAAAGTTAATAACACAAATAAGAAGGCAATGGGCCTATAAATGACAACATTATATCAATGTATTTGTGAAAGTAGTTTAACAGAACCATTTGTAGCAGAACTATGAACCTAGCTACTAAATATAATTGTAGTTTGAATATTACTCACCAGATCAGCAATATTAGCAACTTGTATCGCGTCATGTACGACCTCTGCCCTTGTACTGCCGTTCCTCTTGTCAAACATATACTTGTCGATCACCAGAGCTGTTTCTATGTACTTGGTGGTCTCCCGGACGTCCCGCCGCTCGCGCATTCGGAGCCCGCCGCCGTACCACTCCTGCCAGGAGAGAATGTCTGCGTGCCTGTGAGTGAGAAAGGCTGGTCATGTGGTATACTATTTGGCAGGATTATAGGTACCACTCCTGCTAGGATAGGATGTCTGCGTGCTTGTTGGTGGATACGGCTGTTTAGGTGCTATACTATTTGGCAGGATTATAGATACCACTCTTGCAGGATGTCTGCGTGTCTGTGGGTGGGTAAGTCGCGTTAGGTGCTATACTATTTGGCAGGATTATAGGTACCACTCCTGCCAGGATAGGATGTCTGCGTGCTTGTGGGTGAGAAAGACGGGTCAGGTGGTATAATATTTGGCAGGATTATAGCTTGATTAGATGTTAGGTTTGTATTGCCAGTGATTTTATAAATTTCTGACAACGAAGCCAGACCCGATAATTTGTAGATCGTAAGTTACGAGACGTTAATTAATTTTATTGTGTTTTGAAACAATAGACATTTTAATACAGCTAAGTTAATTTTCCTTTATCAAAGTTCAAGATCAGAATATCTTTTCGATACAGCTTAGTCAACTTTGTGCCTTTTTCTCAAAATAAATTCAATGAATAAGTATATGTTTTAAAAAGTTTCCACCAATTTCTTTCTTTGAACTTCGCAAAAACGAACTAAATAATTTCTTCCTCGATTCCCTTGAATAATAACGGCCCGGCCACGAGGCTCCGTATTTTTAAACGAATTCATCCGATAACCCACTTGCGATTAACAGTTTTGTTATCTCCCTAACTCTTGGGACCATCGACTTATCTTGGCCACGACGAGTACCTCATTAACGAAATGGTCATACTGGAGATTCAAAGGCTCCCAATGTACTTCTAATTTCGATATGATTCTAGAAAAATTCGTTAAATCAACGCTTTTGTGTCACGAGCTCCCGGCATTTGGACCTACTTAAGCTATCGACGCAAATATACAATCACGGAAGTTGATTTATTTTCTCTCTGAATTGCGCGATATTTTCCGTATACTTTATGGAGGGCTAAAAATGGATTGAGTGGGAATGTTTAATTATTTATTGGGTCTTCCGGACTCATTTATTGGTATCATTTACATTTGGAGGGGTAGGCTTTAGAGACATTTATATGACGTATTGTATTCATATTCGTGATGTGAAATGCTTGTTTGATGTTCTGAATCAATCAATGTATAGGTAATACCTACCAATTATGAGTTAGTTTAGGATTAAGACTGGTAAAGTAATATTTTCATTCCCGAGATATGAGATCCTATATTATTTTATTAAATTCAAGCGTTTTAAAATTAAACTTACTTTTTCGAATCTACATAAAATCAGACGCAAGGAAAAAACTAAAGTGAAGTTATTGCTTCAAAATTATTAAAATAACCAACTGCTAGCATCAAGCCGTCGCGTAGTTGGCATGAGCGTTTGCTAAAATTTTTATACGAACTGAATTCATTAGTTACTCGCAGTCGCATGAAAAAAATGAGTTTCCAAACTTTTCCACTGCATTATTCAACATCCAACCGGACCGTGATAATTTATAATGGAATTCTTTGACAGTTTAAGGGGTGATGTAATTTATTTCGCGATTTCAGATTTTCGAAATCGTTTATGGCGGAATGAAGATTAGATATCGTTGGAATTTGGTGAAATTTGGTGAAATTGGATCTTAATTTGATGGTAAACAAAAGAGTATGAAATGATTGGAAGTGGAATTTCAACAATTTATGAAAATTGATAAATTAAACCGTTTCTAATATTCTATTCACAATAACAAAAAAAAAATCCTGAAAGTAATAGAAAATCTAGGACAAAATGACACAAAATGATCAAATATTTGACTATACTACAAGTGTCTATAAAGATAACATTAACATCATCTTTATAGGCAAGGGTAGATTGTTGTGACTCCGATACCAATAATGCCATAAGATGAATAAATACTATGTGAGCTTTTGTTCACAGCCTACAGTGCGACATAAAAGAGATGAAATTAATTAATTTGGAACTAATTTTTTTTTCATTATCTGGCAACCCTGAATTTTCAATGCAGCTGTCAAGTTGAATAAAAATTTGTTGTTTTTTTGGTGAATTTGAGAATTCATTATATAAAATTGTAATTTTGAACAAGAAATTTACTTAAAAAAGGAGAAATCATGAAAAAGGTTAAACGTAGCGGTGTCCGTGATGCCATATATAAAGTTTTCATTCGGTGTTTCTCATAATTTCAAGCTGAAAAACGAGAAAAATATTTGGAAAACGTTTACAAACGTACAGCAGATTATACCGGTGAGATTACATTTATTTTTGCTCAGTACTACGTAAAATAGAATATTCCATTAGTGACGAGTGTTTAATGTACGTATCTATGGCGATTATTACGTTTTTGAAATTTAATTTGAGGTTATTTGGATGTAAACAAAAACTAGTTTTTATAGTGCGACCAGCACAATTTGAGTCAAGAAGTTATATCCAATCCAACCAGCCTTAAATAGTATAGTGATAACTATTTTCATACAGCTATCTATGAATCCTTACTTACTACTTACTAGAGTGGCGCAGGGACCCAAAGTGAGTCTTGGCCTCCGACATAAAAAAAAAATAGTTTTATGCTACTAAATAAATATGCTATATGTACTATTTTATTTTATTAATCTTAATTCGTTTGTTATAGGGATTTCTGAAAGCACAGTACGCAGGATAGTGGAGCAAGGGAGTAAAAATGAAGGAGAATATCTACAAAAAATAAATAAAAATATGTAGTTTTCAAATCACCTTGTTTTTTTTTTACCTGACGGACCCAGAAAGAGGGTAATGTGTTTGAGCCTTGTTTGAGCTGTATGTATGTATGTTTGTTTGTTCGTATGTTTGATTCTATGTGCGCCTCTGCAGTCTAAATGGCTTGACCGATTTTTATAAACTAATTCCAAATACATTTAAGTAAAATTTGACCTAGGTAGGTCATTTAAAATACTAATGTATTTTTGTCTTAAATTTACACGATGATGAATGAAACAACTTTAAATCGCGGTATTTATTACTTTTTATATTTTTGATTTTTATTCTATAGTATCAAGGTCGCTTGCGTCGCAGTATCAGTGTTGCTATATGAGCGACGGTGGCGCCCTCATTTTTTGTCATCTCTTTTGTGTCGCACTGTACTTTCTAATAAGATTGCTACATGTTACGGCCTTGCCTTAAATTGCTAACATTTTGCAAAATACCTTACAGTACAATTTCAAGTGAGTGAAAATCTTAGAGTCGTTATATATAGGTTTTAATGACCATAATGAGTGTTCCAGTTTGGTAGACGCCCTAAATTGTTAGGAAGTACCTTGTGTAGTTTGCAAGTTGAAACATATAACGTTATATGGTTTCATTTGTAAGTCAGGTTTATAAAGGCGAACGAAAGTAAATTAAGAAATTTCCTGTTCCAATTTTTACATGTACCTAGCCATACATGTAAAAATTGGAATCTTACAAGTAAGTAAATTCAGTTTTCATTTTTAAAATTTGTGTGATGTTAAGGTTGTTAAATGAGATGTTAAGGTTAAGTTGTTAACGCAAGAGATGACAGATATTATGGTACATAATGGACATATGCTATATTCGGGCATATACATTATGCATACGTATTACGGTATTGTCAATGCTTTATTGGGTGGAAATGCTAGTTTGAGTGCACTCTCATCTCATATAGGATAATGAAACTTCCACACTAGTAACTCAAGATAAGGACTGACAATAGCATGAGAACAATGTATCAAATTGCTAAACAGCCTCTTCACAGCCCTCAGCCAAAAAAGCCAATATCGCCAAGATCACGTCACTCCAAACATCACGTATTACGAATGGTGTGAGTGAACAAAACGCACATCTCATATCAGCTACTACAGGGCAGTAACTAGCGGGTGGGATAACGAGCACAATTTCATATGACGCAGTGAAGTAGGTCGCCGCAACGTTCATTCCGCGTGACAGGCGTCACGGACACGTTGGCCCGAGAGGTTGCCAACCTATAGGTACGTATAGTTTACGTTACTGTATTTTTTTAGTGGCACGATTTAACCCGCTGGGGGATAAATTAAAAAAATATACTTCCTTATGCTAGAGTCTGGAAAATACGACTGCTAATATTAATACATAGGTATTCACAAACGTTATTTTATTTAAAGCATGCAATATCATGTAAAACTGTAAATGATTACCTATTGATGGAAGACAGATATTGACTATCTTTTGTAATTACATTTTTTTACAAATTTACAATACATCAAAAGTAAAATCGGCACGAAGTTTTTGCATTATGCAATTTGCAATCTATAAATTATATTAGCCCTAATAAATTCTTCTTATTTTTCTTCCTTCTACACCCATAACGTACCAACCATGTGTAGACAGGTCCCTTAATACTTTACTCATACAAAATACTCACATCATGCTATGTTCCTCGCTAAGGGGCGCCTCCACATACGCGAAGTTCTTCGACCGGTGCGCCTTTTGCCTGTACTCCAGTTTGTTCCCGCAGCCTCTGTTCATTTTCGTTCGCGCCTCAAATATGACATGGGGGTGCTTCTGCTGAAACAAGGTTATGTATAGGTTTCTGTGCTCATTGTATTGTACAATTAATGAAAAAAAATAGGACGCTAGTGTATGTAGATAATATATTCATTTTTATTCTATGTTGTTCCAATACGCAGTTTTTCATAAATTGAATTGTAAATCTATAATATTACCTATCATTCGATTTCAAAAATGGTTCAAAAAAATAAATACCTATTAATTATTATAATAATACCTTAATACATTAATCAAAAAAATATTTTGAAATGATGAAGTGAAAAAAAAAATATCATAGAAAAAAAAACTATAACAATTCCATATGAAAGTATAGAAATTAGATCGCAAGATTACACACGAATAAAATTATTGTTGCTTAATAAAATAAAAATCGATTGAACGAAATATACATAAATTGTTGTTAAATACAAATACTCACTAAAATATTGTACTTAATTAATAATAGAATTTGCGCGTATTGTATCCTATGTGTATGCAATTTTAATTAAATTCGAATAATATGATTTCATTAAGTACGTACCTATTGTTCATATTCCACGAACCTTAGCGAAATTATATTCTATGTTGATTAAATTATATAATGCTCATAACAATTTAATGTTTAAAACATGTTTAAAAATAATGACACAAATTTTGGCGGTAAACACCGACAAGAATATCGTCATCGAAATTTAAAAATGGAACGCATAAATTTGATTGCCAGTTTGCAATCTCCTTATGGTCCATTCTAGAAAAAAGGTCATAGGTACTTATATAATTTTTAATTTTGATTAGAAATCATTGAGATAATATTAATATGGAGACGATACCGCCTACATCACTTATGTTCCACTCAACATACGTCATGTGGCGTAACTGCACTCAGTCGCTTGCTCGCTCATTGGCGCGAACGTCACGCTCATTTTTTATTTGTTTTAAAGTGAAACGCATCAAATATGCCTACGTGTGTGTTACGATATTGCACAAATAATACAAAGAATACGGAAAAGTGCAAAGGAATAACTTTTCATCAGTAAGTAACTAGATAATAATTTTTAAAACTTAGTTAGAGCAAAATTTTTGGCGGGCGACATTTTGTCATAGATTAAAAATTTAAGATATGACATTGGGCATGAAATAAGTGTTGTTAAGTAATATTTGCTGGCGTATATTTTTATAGTATAAAATAATAATTTTACATATTTAGAAAAGCATAGACTGGTTGTTAATTGAAAAAAGGTGAAATCATGAAATATGAAAATCAATTACTTAATCACCAATTTTTTTTTTGTTAATTGATTTTAATCAAGTTTTTAATTGATATTGTATAAGCTACTGACTTGAACGTATAATTGAATTATTATTTATTTATCTGCACTAATATTATAAAGAGGAAAACTTTGTTTGTTTGTTTGATTGTAATGAATAGGCTCATAAACTACTGGACCGATTTTGATGAAATTTGGCACAGACAATCTTTAGACCCTGAGAAAGAACATAGGCTACTTTTTATTGCGAAATATGTACCACGGGCGAAGCCACGCCGGGGCGGACCGCTAGTTCAGAGATAAGTAATTAATATTTTTTCTATTCAAGGTTTCCATGTCTGGGCCGTGAAGAAAGGGAAAAATGGGTAAAATTTGTCCAAAACAACCGCAGTGAAGAAACCTGGTTACCATCCGATAGAACTTGCGTCTGTTCATTGCATTTTCGCGATGAGGATAAATATACCACAAAAGCGGGAAGGCGTTTTCTAAAGAAGTCTGCTGTTCCTTGTATTGATGTGGGTAATAATAATAAAATTTTACGGATTTGTATAACAAAGAAAATATTATTTTAGCCATCACTAACATTATTATTATTATATTTATTTTAGCCGAAGGTGTGCTACAATAGTACTGGAACAATACAAGCAATTTCTGAGCCGGGAACATGTTCTGAGGATGATGAACTAAATAAACACAATTTTTACACGGCTTTTATTTTTTTTTCTAAAAAAGGCTCAATTTGTAAGGAATGAAACTTCCCATAGCCCTGACTGAACCTAAAACCCGAAAAAAATTAAATTATTCCATATGACGTCACTATTTACATCATCCTATATTATATGCCAGATATTGTTAGCCCCGCGTAGTAAAGTCAGTTTATACCTAAAATAAATATTAAGTAAGTACAAAGAAAATTTCAAGTCAACGTGCATGTAAGGAGTGGCACCCAATAAAATAGACAGAATGAAACAAAGTGTCGCCTCTATAGCGGTGAGTCAGTGACATCGCATAATCTATGACTGTCTAGCCGTCATTCGCGCGCCCCGCGCCGCCGCGCTTGGCGCACAGATTTTGTTCGTGGTGTCTGCTCCATATTAATATTATCTCAATGTTAGAAATAGATAATTTTAATTTTGAAGAATAGTTTTGTTGATTTAAGTATTGAGTGATGTCTATTTTTACACGTTGTTTTTTGTAGTAAGCGTGTCTGTGTAATACGTTCAAAAGAGTATTAGATATTAATTATTATAATGTAGCGAACAATTTTTTACCCGTTTTCAATACGGTGCAAATTTTTTAATCTTCTAAATCTTCTAAAGAAATGTTCTAAATAATGTTTTACTTAAGAAATCTAAAATTATCTCACCTTCGCCGGGCCATGTTGTCTCTTGGGTCCAAATCAGCCCACGACAAAATAGGAGGAAATTCGAGAACAAGTTTGTACCATTTATTACGTCTATTTTATTTTCTACAACTATTTTTCTATTTACAAAGAAAAGGAAACATTTTTACAATACACGTGGGCTTTTTGATCCCTTATTTTCCATTAAAGAAAGGTTTTCCGTAGTGGAATTTAACATTTGTTTTGGAAGTTGGATATAAATTTAACCTTGCAAGTTTGTATTTGTAGATACCTATATACCTAAGTATAAATTTGAAATGTTCATTGCATTTTTTCATTATCTTCATAATAACGGTTGGTAATTTTATTCAAGTATCTACCAGAAGTTTATTTTTTATGACTATTTTAATTCTAAGCCTGAATTAAAATAGTTAATGTTCCTTCAGAATAACAAACCAAGAAACATCAAATCCATCTCATTCAAGAAACATCAATGTGTTATCCATCATTAGAAAATGTAACCTTTTAGACCTAATGAAATCCTACGACCTACGCATCTATCCCTGTTGCTTCATAAAATGAATCCTTCCCAGGTCGCACATAATCAAAATAATCAATATAAACCCCTGTACACACTGAGCCGGTCAAACTCACCCGCGCGCTCAGCGTGAAACCGCAACTTATTCCCGCCCCGCGAACTTTCAGCAGCTTATTTTCAAAACTATTAAGCCCACTACGACCCTCCATTGCCGTAAACAAAACGGGATCCTAACGAGCCGTGAAATACGGTACGCTGACGAGTGCCGGTTTAAATTTGTCATACACTTTTATTTATTACTTGCCCGCTATTCCCCGCTTGGAGATTTGCAAGATTTTGCCAAGTTACAGCACAGTTTATGAAAGTAGTTGTTATTTTGTTGTTTAAAAAGCAGAAAACAACGTGAACAACTTAACAAATCATCGTAGAGCAATGTAGATTACCCATGAATAGACTGACCGCGGTTGTGATTGCCTTACTGATAAATTGTTTTCTAATCATAGATTGCTAGCTTGTAAGCTTATAGCAAATTCAACAGATATAATGAATGAAGACTAAATAATGCAATGCATTGCAAACACAATAAAGTTAAAATCTACGCATTCCGCGTATTCCATATTTTCTATACTTTCAACTATTACTAAGCTTACTTTTTTGTTCTCAAAAGAAAAACCTTGGCAACAAAAACTGTATGAATCGCAGAATAACAACTACGTTCGCGTTAATAAATTGTACCTCGGTGTGTTTTAGGAATATTTCACGGCAATTTGTACTTTTTTACCAAAAGAATAAGGTGAAAAATGTGTTATTGTTTATGAGGAGCGCTCAAAAGGAAATTGTATATTGAATTTTTAAGTTTTTATAAAATGGAAATTATTTAATTGAATCGCTGAGCAAACACAGTATTTCCTTGTGCTATCTTCAACAATATTTTAACTAGAGTTTCCAAGTATAAAGAAAATAAGAAGATTGGTAGATTGTGCTTTAAAAACAAGTGTTGTTAATAGACGGAATAAATTCCAAGTATTATAAGGTAGGATGTGTAGATGAAATTTTTATATCATGAAATGTTTTAATATATAAACTAAATAAAGTTGACCATTAAACAATATTCCATCAAACAATATCATTAATACAACTAGTAAAAGGAGATGAACCTACCCAATAAGAATTTAAAACGAAGGACAATTTTCATCCTTCAATTTAATCTGTTTGTGTTTGTATTACATAACAAAGATTCACATAACATACTAAAATAATTAAGGAACATTTTAAATATCAATGATCGCTTGTCTTTGTGTTACAGTAAAAGTAGCAGATTGATTTTTCGATACATATAGTTTACGACCTGGGGATAACATAAGCTCTTTATCCCGGAAAATACAAGGGAGGATTTCAATAGAAATTCCATTAAATCAAAACAAATCACGTCTCCTCGTGGAAATAGTACAATGGAGAAACCAAAAATGGCGCATAAAGATGTTTCTTCCGTATGTCCAAAGTATGTCCTAAAATGAGCACACTTATTAATTAGATATGGTAAGTTTAGTATTTATTTTTATATTTTAGCATTTGCTTCACTAACTTATTTACTATAAAACCATTGGATAGCACGAGAACATAAAACCAAAGGGATATATTGTGTTTGAAGAGAGCCTGGGAGAGCCAATATACTATAATAATTCATAAGTTTTTTGCAAAAATAGGTAATCAGTAACGCAACAGCAAGATAAATCTATCGATAGACGAACAGACAATAAATAATAAAGGCCATTCTTTCATACAAATATAAAACTTTACTCCTTTAAAAATCAATCAATCCAAAACTTCTCACGCCAGATAATACTTTACTTTATATATAGCTTGTACGAAGAAATTGTCTTTCCAAGAAAAATAACAGTATTAAAATGGAGTCTCTATAGAGAATATTGATTAGACGTACATTATTCAAGGGGAGTTTGAGCAATAAATAAGCCACAGGTGGTAACTAATACAGCTTTTTAAATTACGGCTGCGACGCTTCAAGCGGTGGATTGGGGTCGATAACCTGTACGGGAATTAGAGGTGCTTGTGATTAAACAATATAAACTGCATTTAAGGATTAAAAGTAATTGGTATTGGAATTAATCACGTTAGTTTTAAATTCCTAAATATTCGCGTAAAATCATACACGATATAATACACAATAAAGAGCTTCAAAAGGTGTAAATAACACATGCCTAACAAACATAATATAGAGGTATGTACGCACAATTCCATGAATATTTTATAGAAATTTAATTATCCCGAATTTCTTATTTCTCGGTATAAATAAGCTTAGTTTGTTCTCACAATTTTTGGCAACTATCTGTGCCCCGCGGTTTCACCCGCATTTCTCGGCTCCTGTTGGTCTTAGCGTGATGATATTATATAGCCTATAGCCTTCCTCGATAAATGGGCTATCTAACACCGAAAGAATTTTTCAAATTGGACCAGTAGTTTCTGATATTAGCGCGTTCAAACAAACAAACAAACTTTTCAGCTTTATAATATTAGCATAGATTTGTAATACTTCATACAAAATTAAGATACCTATAAAAACGCATGAATAAATGATTGACAATAGATTTAGATCCAAAAACATATCTAGCAAGAATAAACTCTATTCAGAAACCTATCATTAGATCTTCGACATATTATTTACTCTAAGTGGTCCATTGAAAAGTTACATTTGGGGTTGCATTTTTTAGAGGAC
>CAJQZM010011283.1:0-10940 GCA_907164665.1 Colias nastes | reverse complement strand
GCGCGCGACAGCGGCGCGGCGGCGCACACGCAGCACAGCGCCTCGCCGCCCGCGCGGTACCCCTCGTCCACGTCTGTCATCTCGCCGGACACATACAGTTGCTGGAATTACGAACGATACTTCTTAATTGCATATCAAAGACATTTTTGGAAAACTAGCTTTTCGCCCACATAGTCTAAAGCCGTGACCGCATAGACAGGCAGCTTGCTTAGCCCCTAGAATCTAGTGAATTGCATTCTGACTACTTGCAAGCGACAGGCCAAGCGCGCAGTGCGGCTGATAACAAACATTTTGTATAGTTTTTTTTTTTTTACTAAAATACTCGCTTTTGTCGCGAAGTAAACCGCCTGTCTGAATAGCCGTGCAGTGGCATAAGGATATTACGATTGAAACAAATGTTTCACCGCGGTAAGCCTATATTACTCTGTAGTCTTCGGACTGTCGCGAGACAAAAAAATCACAACAGACGAAATGAAAAGAAGACACAAATTGTTAATTTTCTTCTCTGATTAGAGCGGATCATACAATTCAAAATGTACAACTACAATAAAAACAAAAAAATGTGTGCGTGTACTAGTGTAGTTACACACGCAAGAAGTGAAACTTCTTTATGACCTTATTTTTCAAAAAAATATTTACTATATGCAACTTTACAGAAATACGTCGAATCACGCGTGGTAGGGATAAGAAAAAGATGGCGCGTAACGGAAAAATGTCACGCGTAACGAAAAAATGTTACACTTAATTTTTTTCCAACCCCGATAAAGAAGTTTCACTTCAAAAGCAGAAATTATAATAAATAGCATATTAATTATAATCAAAAATACATAAACATTTGTGTAAAAATACTGTAAGAACAAAACAATAATATTTATTGCGTTTTTCTTAGCAGTGCGTGCGTCACTGCGTAAAATTAGACATGTAAGAATCTAAATATGTTTACTAAGTATCAAGAATTAAATTTCACCAAAACACATGTACGTGGAAAATTCTCAAAATAATACATTGAGTTACTATGTACTACGTAATTACGTACTGTCTAGAGAGGACATCGCTACTACACTATTTGTAACACGAGATAGAGTCAATCGTCTCAAACCAATATTTATTTGTTACATTGATTGGTTTTAATTTATAAGTAATAAGAGGCAGAATATCTACAAAGTGTATGACTCACTAGCCGCCCCGCGCCGCCGCGCTTGTCGCACAGATTTTGTTCGTGGTGTCCTCTCTATACGTAGTAATAATACCTCAATGAAATAATATTAAAATTACGTTAACGGTTAACAACCCAATATGGTAAGTGACAAGATCACTAGAATATTGTTTTCAATTGGCTAAGTGCGGCTTTTAACTTTTATTAATTCTATTGCATGATATATCGGACAAAGTGATCGATTTATATGAATACCTACAATTATAATTAATTTAATCGTTTTACAAGATAAACTGTACTGAAATTTATTCGATTATAGAAAACAATGTTCCAATGGTAAATCAGAAAATTTGAACAAATTAACTTTTCACTATTTGTATTATTAACATTATAATGTATCTCTGTTACTTTGCAGAGTATTCTGATGGAAACAATCCCAAATTTTCAAAACAAAACCATTAAAAAATCATAAATAGATTGTTTATTTTTCTATTTTGTTAAAAGCAGTGTTGAAAATAAATTCAGTCCTGAAAGATAGGTTATTCTATAGGGAAAAGTTTCAGCAGTTTTTTAAAGAAGACAGTAAAAATAAAACATTTACCTTCAAACAAGACAAGTGTCCATTTGCCTGTTTCAGATACTGCGCTATAACCCCGCTCGGCAGCGGGCACTGGTCGTCCTTTATGTGTACTATGCTTATTAGTGCTACCTGGGAAATAAATAACAATCTTTAAGTACAAATCGATCAATAGGTACTAATTGAGAATTTTCTCAATAAAAAGTGGATCAAGAGACTTCCCTTTACACTAAACTTTAGTCACTAGGCAAAAGGACAAGCTTTGTATGAGGTTTCAAACTAAATAAGCTGGCCAAGTCGAACATCGTGACCATTGTTAACAAAAGTGGTGATACATTTTCTATGCACCTGTTAACTTCGATAGGCCAAGACTCAATCAAAGTAATAATATTATATCCCCGTAGTGGAAACAAGAAGGCATTTTTATAATTCTATTGTCAAGCTAATTTCCCGATAGACGTCTCCTTTTCTCAACTCGACGAAAGGAAACTTCTCATGAAAAATTAGCTTGATATAGCCCCCAAAAATTGCCCAGATAATCTAGATCAATCAACTCCTTAGCTTGCCCATAAAAATGGCCCAGATATTCTATCTTAATTGACTTCTGACCGTATCATCAGGCCGTAGCTCTGCCGTGTCCCGCTGGTCCCGCGCGAGGATTACCACGAGCGGGTAGCAGCTGCGGGGCGGAGGCCCCAGCTGGAGGGGTTCATCTGATGACAGCTTTAGTACCCTCTCGTCGTGGGGGTTGCTTCTGTAACAAGGGAATGATCGGTTCTTAGGTCAAACTACATCCTTATTTTATTGCTTACTTCTGTACCCAGAAAACTAATCATTTTCAAATTATAATTCCTATGTTCAAGTAAGCCTTTCGTGTGCAAGTAGAAAATGTATCTCATAGACAAAAATTTAGTGATTAAATTAGAATTGTTGCTGAGAACGATTTTGAATTGAGAAATTTCCAAAAAGTTATGAAGCAGAAGCAGTATCGTTAAGAAAGCCGGCTAAAGTTTTCTAGGGGTGATTAACATGAAATATGGCAGGATTCGAAAGCGCCATAGGCCAAAGAACAACATAATATATTTTTAGTCAAATAAAAGACGGATGGACATGGGATGACATAATTTGCTTACGCAAATTCGACCCAATACTTTATCTTCATCATATCATATATTATAAAGAGGAAAGGTTTGTAATTATATATGTATGTATGGTTTTCACGCATAAACTACTGGACCGATTTCAAAAATTCTTTCACTATAAGAAAGCTGCATCTTCACTGAGCAACATAGGCTAGGTTTTATCCCCGAAATCCCACGGGAACGGGAACTATGCGGGTTTTTCTTTGAAAACGCGGGCGAGGCCGCAGGCGGAAAGCTAGTCTACAATAAAGACGGATGGATATGGGTTAATAATTCCATATGTGGTTAGTGTACTATCACGTATCGTCATGCTATAATTATTGGCTTTCCATTTATCAGTCTGAATATTAATTTACAGCTGTTGACCTTACGTTTTTTCTGATGGTAATCGCACACACCACATACGTTAGTATCGATAACTTATGATATTGTCAATAACTAATAATTGTTTATACAACCTATGTCTGTATATTTGAGTATTCAATTAACAAAAAATAATATTCATATTTTATCACGGTAGCATGGTCTATGATTCAATAGTTATTAGTAATTCGTTTAAAAAAAACAGTTAATTCCATGAATTATATTATAAAATGTTTTCTAATTAAATATACACTCTGTGTCCTGAAGATACCTTTGTACCGCAGAATTTTTCGGATCGACAAAAACATTCCCAGCCAAAGCTGTCGCTTTAATTATGCATTTCAATTTAAACTTAAAGTTAATTTTTCCTTTATGCGCAAATGTCGCAAAAAAGTAATTAGATTTTGCTTAATATTCTTTTTTCCTTCCTTGTTCGTGATTTTGGAAACATATTAAGACGCCAAATATTGCCGTAAAACGCTATATATAACAAGCTAGCTAACTTTAAACTTACTGTGCTTCAAAAATACCATGTACAATTGCCTTTATTTAAAGTGGTCATTACAGGTTATGTACCCCTGCAACAGCAGCCTACATATTAAACAAGTGGAGTTTTTAGGGTTCTGTTGAGCCGCTTTCTAGTGCCTGTCACTAGAAAGCGGAACCACGGAACAAATCACAGGTGTTGTTTAGAATTCATCCTCGACGCACCACCTCACTCTCAGGATGGTTACATCGCCACCACGACGTAACTAATTACCCGCATCATACACTCTAACGTCTATGAAATCCAGGAGGCATTTTCACAGGCTCAAGACGATGTTCAGGAGGTATTCTCACCAATATCACCGGCAGCACTAACTTCCTTGCGCCTGACCAGTCGAGCGCAACCACGTGCATCTGGCCACATAACAGCCTTTCGTAACCCAGTGGCCCATTGCGAAACAATCGACACGACTCAATGCTAACCATAATGGATTGTAAACATTCAATATCATGTTGTGGTGCTATGTTTTGTCTACCGCAGAACATGATTTGCATTGTTATAAGTATATTGTATAGCTATGCCTTAGAAGTAGCGTAGCATATTATGGTAACAGGAAAGATCGTGTGATCTTGAGAAAACCATTATCTTGCTGTTATGTCTAACACCACAATAACTTTTTTAAAGCCAGACTTTCAATATAAAACATAACGTAAATGTAAATTAATAATATTTAAGCTTCTCCTATTTATTTATCAAAGAAAGACCACTTGGAGACAATAAATAGTTACAATTTAACAGAATCAAGGGCGTCCATCAATAACAAACGTGTAAGGCCAATCACCCGCCCTAGAAGTGGAATAGTCCACTGTTTTCATCCAAATATTGGCTATATTGATTCGTTACAATGAACTAACTTTCCCAAAACGAAGGATATTGTACAAGTATACTTATTATTATTTCTTATCACAGCCAATTAACCTTTTTGTTCAGCTTAATTAGTGTAATTTGTAAAAGAGAAGCTTACAAATTAAAGATAAAAAACATAAATGGATTATATTAATGGCTAGTTAATTATAATTATCTAGTTTAATAATAGCTTAAAAAAATATAGAATAAAAAATACTTCATGTATTCTGGACAATCTTTTGCCAATTAACACATTACTACAATATAATTTTAGCAATTACGCGATGGAACAACAATTGACAAATGCAAGGTGTGGTTGCATCATCTGTATACAATTTAAACCGGCTACTCACCTACCGGCTACCTGCAGCAGGGGCTAATCTGAGGAACTACTGGTCCGGTTTGAAAAAATCTTTCGGTGTTAGATAGCCCATTTATCGAGGAAGGCCTATATATCATTTCGCTAAGATCAACAGGAGCGGGGCCACGCGGGTGAAACAACGTAGCTAGTAAATTATATAATAATTGTAAATTTTAAAATGTTCAATGACCTTTGACAAAATACGTTGCTAAGAATCATTTAACTAAGGAAGACCCGGAAACAATACAGTAATAAAAATACAAAACGTCTTAAGAGTCCTTTAGTAAAGTATAACCCTAAATCAATTCGCCGCCACTTCTTCAAGCCAATATGAAAGATCAGGAAATGCTGATAGTAACAAATCACTGTCGACCGTGAAGTGTAAACGAGGATGACACGAATATACTCCATTCAATGAAGATTCAATGTTAATAACACGATTTGCAAAATATGCGTACACTTGTTGACAGCATGGTAGTGACGCATGCAACAGTACACAATACACAATTTACACATACACATTTCCTTGATTTGGAACAAAAACATGCGTGTCGGGACAATGGAGTGATATTAAAGGCCTGACGTCAAATATGTGACATGATCGAATGAAAGAAATCTTTATGTACACACCAGAAGAAAAAAAATAACAAAAAAAGAGCGTGTGTGCCGAGCATGTGTCAGAAGTGAAACTTCTATGGCAAGATTCATAGTAAGTATATACCAAAACCGTCGCCTTACGCGATGACGTGATGTTATTGCCATGACGCGACCTTGAAATTTTACTCTCAACGCGTCTAAAGAAGTTTCACTTCAACAAGATTTGCAAAAGTGCGTACATTTGTTGACATGGTAGTGACGCATGCAACGGTACACATACACAATTTCCTTGATTTTGGGTTACAGAAAAATTACCTCAAAATAAGTGCGTGGACATTGAAGCTATTTAAATGCCTGACGTAAAATTTGTGATATGAATGAATTGAAGGAATAAATAAATTCTTAATTCTACACACCAAGAAAAAATGAAAAAAGAAACACACACACCCAATGCCCCATAGGCGACCTTATGGCTACGGAGCCATCTCTTCCAGGTAACCAAAAAAATGAAAAGAATATATATAATATGTGCTGTGTGTGAAAAATGTCCTGAAATATTTTTTATTTATTTATTTAATATTATAGTCGAGTCGATCGATATAATACATGTAAGCTTAACTGCAGTTTATTCCCTGTACTTGAATTCTAATTTCCATTCCACTTTCATTTCCACTTTACAAAGAGGCCATGTTACAAACAACAACAAACTACTATAACACAACACGTTCTTACATACCGTTTGTTCAACCTTTCTCAAGATAACACCTGTCTTCGTTAATCTATAACAATATTTAATAAAATTGGAGTGTCTGTTTGTAATATTAAAGTAATCGCTTTTTACATAATATAGCAAAATAGCAATTTTTACCTGTCTGTTTGTTCCGGTTAATATCTGGAACGGTTGGACTTTATCAGACAGATGTAATAAGAAGTAGCTTAGGCTACTATTTATTCAAATATTTTGAAATATTCAAGAATTAAAGAAAGAAAGATCATTTATTTTATTTCATAAGGATTAGGAAGGAAACGCTCATTTACGCAGGTGAAACCACGGGACGCAGCTAGTCTTAAATAAATAAACGACGTTATAAATGAAAAATTACTTAGGTGTTTGTAAGGGCAAACAACAAAGGCCCTTTCAATTTATATGGCGATGAAATGTCATACTTTGATAAAACAGCGGGGCTTTTAAAAGTAAAGACAATGCCACTTCATTTTATAAATACCTCCATTACACAGCTCCATTAGAATGACGCTTACTGAAACGTCAGAGGATAATATTACAGGATATCATTGTAAACTACAAGAAAAACCTACAAAACGTAAATCACTATCACTACATAGTATAAAACAAAGTCGCTTTCTCTGTCCCTATGTCCCTTTGTACGCTTAAATCTTTGAAACTACGCAACGGATTTTGATGCGGTTTTTTTAAATAGATAGAGTGATTCAAGAGGAAGGTTTATATGTATAATAACATCCATTAAATAGTGGAGAAGTACTTTTATTTTTGAGGTTTCTAATGTGATGTCGTAAAAAATTACATTTTTTCCGCTTACATTGCAAACGCAGGCTGAATGAACCCTACGAGTTTTATCAAAATAATGTACTAAGTATTATACACATTGAAAAGGTCTACAGAAAAGTCCGCGATGGTATATGTCTATCTCTTATGGATAACCCACAATAACTTTTTTTTGTCATTTACTTTTTACGACAAATAATGGCTAATTTTCGAAGCGATTTTAACAAATACAGCATTAATCCTTAACCAATTAAATACCTTGAATACATTGTTCATTTAATATAGATCTATATGGCTCTTTACACCGTATGATTTAAGTGAATATTTTCGAAGATATTACAGATTTAAAAATTGCGGGACGTAGCGTTTGCGGCGGTACCGGCCGGCCGCCCGGCTATATAGGTATATGTATTTTATACCCGTGCGAAGTCGGAGCGGGCCGCTATGTTTTTATATACAACGCTCACAGTTTTTCTGTAGTGTATTTAGTATCAGCATTGCACCCGTGCGAAGCCGGGGCGGGTCGCTAGTCTATACTAATATTATAAAGCTGAAGAGTTTGTTTGTTTGAATGCGTTAATCTCAAGAACTACTGGTCCGATTCTTTCGGTGTAAGATAGCCCATTTATCGAGGAAGGCTATAGGGCCGTGATGTTATATAGCCTAAAGTATAGGCTATATATCATCACGCGACAAACAGGAGCACAGCAATGCGGGTAAAACCGCGAGGCACAGCTAGTTTCATATAAACATCGTGTCAAGCGGAAAATTGTCTAATAAATAATGACGACCTTTCATCACTTCAGGAAAAGTAAGTGGTAATTTTGAAAACAAATTTCCATGTTTGAGTTATAGCATTGAATTTGGAGGACTCTGAGCGTTTACAGAAATATTTCCTTGACCTTGGAGAAGGATATTGGCTTCTTGTGTCTTGAAAATAAAACGTTAAAAGCTTGAAATAGAGATAGAAATTTTAGTATAGAAATTGTAGGGAAAGATTGCGATCTCAGCCAGGGCAAAACTAGCCAAATCTATACTAATACTAGCGGTCCGCCCCGGCTTCGCCCGTGGTACATATGAAAAATAGATGTTGGCCGATTCTCAGACTTACCCGATATGCACAGAAAATTTCATGAGAATCGGTCCACCCGTTTCGGAGGAGTATGCAGACTAACATTGTGACACGAGAATTTTATATATAAGATTATAAAGCTGATGAGTTTGTTTGTTTGTTTTAACGCGTTAATCGCAGGAACTACTAGTCCGATTTGAAAAATCTTTCGGTGTTAGATAGCCCATTCATCGAGGAAGGCTATAGGCTATATATCATCACGCTAAGACCAACAGGAGCGGAGCCACGCGGGTGAAACCGCGGAGCGCAGCTAGTAAACTATAAATACACTTAATCTAACGAATACGAACATTTATACATTTTATTTGAACCAAATGGGAATTACGATATTGCAATATTTTAAAATAATCACGAATGTCCTCAGCTTTAAAATATCGGCTTAAAACCGTAAAACTGCAGCATTGGAGGAATGAACTTTAACGAGAGTAAATCACACTGAATATGAATGAATATTTGTGCAAAATATATTATTTGTGCAGAATATATTATTTACGTATGTAAAAACTGGCGCTGTCCAATATTAGTTTAACGGACAAATAACGGTAGTTTTGGAATCATTGGGTACATTCATTATTTACTTTATAAGTACGGTACTTTGAGTAACGTAGGTATTTATTCGGTGATCCTAGAAGCCTAAATTCAGATTCTGTTATAGCAGGCCTACGCAAGGATAAATTTATTAGACATTAGTATACATCTATACAAAAAAAAAATATTCCTTATTGAACCAATAAAGATTTATTTAATAACTAGCTTACCGCCCGCGGTTTCGCCCGCTTTGTCTAAAACCTAATAAATTATATACTAAAACCACAGTTGACAGATATATACGTACATACATACAGTTAGGAAACTAAGCCCCTGCGATGACGTTAGCACTGTTATAGCAATAGGGCTTTTACCTTTTTTATATTTAACCGACTTCAAAAATAAAGGAGGAGGTTATCAATTCGGCCTGTATATTTCTGTTTGCTTTTTTTCACAGTCGATTTTGTGGTAATTTTGAGATTAAAACTCGTTAAAATACAAAAATGGTGTAGCCTAAATATTAATTTACAAGAAGAAACAATCCGAATTATTAATACACCTTGTAAAAGTAAATACGTTTTTATCAGTGCTATATTTCGAAATCTTGTTTTGTTATGGACGCCGCAGGTTATTTAATGTACCTAAATTATTTATAATGCTTGATATTTGTATTATACATATATTCAATAATTATTTTAAACCAGAATTTACAATACTTGTATGTAGGTATACCTATTAAATTATTTTTAAAACGATAAATTAAATTAAATTAAAAAAACACAAAATATGCAGAAATAAATTAAAATTTATTTTTTACGACAAATAATGGCTAATTTTCGAAGCGATTATACGAGCATAGAACCTCCACCTTTTCGTTTTAGGATGAAAAAGAAAATAGTTTGACAGGCTTAGTGCTTGACAAAGTGGTGACGTCACGTATCGATAAAAATACAATAATAATTATAATATCTATCTTTTATGTAGGTATTTATGTTTTAACATTTTGGTGAAATATATTATTTCAGTTTAATTTGAACACGTGCTTGTAGATAAGTTGATTTCGGCGATCATTGTAAAAATGCCACGTACTAGGTAATTGCGCAGTATTCGGCTGCTTGAATTCAACTATACCAATTATACCACCAGATGATTTTGTTCAATATGTCGAGAAATGGATAACATTTTCGTTGCTGCTTTAAGAGAGAACACATAAACTGTAAAGTGGCTGAATTAATTTACAACGAATCAAACATAATCAGTTACTTAAAAAAACTGTTCATAAGATCAATCTTATGAACAGTTTTATAAAAATATTCTCAAGAATATTTTACACTATAAAATTTAACAATAAATTCCGAATTAGTCGCAGTAGACGAAAGTAATTAAGTAATTCAGTAAATAATTTGTAATTTTTTTTTCGAATAATGAATAATAATGAAAAATTTATGTAATGGTTATTTTAATATCTATACATATAATAAAATCGTAGGAAAGTCAAAACTGTAGATTGAATATTTTTTTAAAAGAATACTTGGGACAATAGATACCGAAGCCAAAAATATAGTTAGGCTACAAACTGAAACAATCGATATTTATTTAACGTGAAGTCATTGACATCACTTTTCTATACTATGTACAGGTAAATTAGCTTGGAGAAATTTTTGCATATGTAGTGGTGTGTATATTACTCAGATCTTAGAGCGCGTTTCCACTATATCGTTCTGGCCTATACAAAAATGTTTCGATATCCTAACATTACTATTTAATTTTATACTTATTCCTAGCAACACTTTTGTTTTCAATAAAAACAAGTTTTTATTTGAAAGAAAATGGTTTTGACTTTATAAAAAAAATATATCATTCAATTTCACGTCCTTGAGCAAACGACAAGGCGACTACCGTGAAACAATAAAATATCGTGTCCATAATAATTTGTTTCATAATTAATATTTGACCATAATAATTACGAAACAAAACAAATAAATAAATCGTCACTTGATAGTGGAAAGTGGAAACACGCACAAAACCAGAATAAACCAGTTTACGCTGTCCGCAGGTGCCACGTGCAGACGTTTGGTATCGTTAGAACATAAAATTCAAAAATTATAATTATTACGTATAGACCGGGAGATATTGACACAAAATTTCGAGTCATTTGTAACAGGA
>CAJQZM010011279.1:0-12024 GCA_907164665.1 Colias nastes | reverse complement strand
AAAAAATGCAACCCCAAATGTAACTTTTCAATGGACCAAATATTTTTTATCAAAATTGTTTTACACGGTTTTCTTTTGTTTTACAATAAATAAATACTTGTAAAATATGAACATTGTCACCATATCGAGCCCCTAAATCCAAACCCTACAGAACCAATTTTACATGCATTCAATGAGCCGATTGATTCGACCCAATTCCCATTTCAACAGATAGTATGTGGTTTAAATTCGTTCAACCCGTGTTAACTGTTAAAATTTGATGAATTGATTTTCATTTGTCGGATTTTACAAACGCTTTTTTATTTTATTTAAATTTCATAAACCAAAAATAAATAAGCTAATCAGTTATATTCGCATTATAAGAAGGTGCATTTTCCATAAAATCATAATCAAATATATTATTCTGTTCACACAAAAATTGGTGTTCACACGACAAGAGTTCATCATAGGTCTAAAAATAACATGGCATATTGCTACTCCAACTTTCAAGTTTTGAAACGAAATTTTTTTTTAGAAAAGCTTGCATTTGGTCCATTCGTAAATAAAGTAGAGCTTCACAACTAGAATCTCTGTAAGTTATAAAATAATATACATGCCTACTCTTTTATTTTAATATAAATACATTTTGTATTACATAATAATTAATACCTAACACATAAATTCACTGAACCGACTCGTGCAAACTAATCCAGTGGAACGGTGAAAGAGATGCTTTAAAGGACGTAGTAGAGCATCCATACTAATATTATAAATGCGAAAGTACTTCTGTCTGTCTGTCTGTTACTCAATCACGCCTAAACTACTGAACCAGTTTTCTTGAAATTTGGTATGGAGATATATTTTGATACCCGAGAAAGGACATAGGCTACTTTTTATCCCGGGAAAATGACGCAATCCCGGAAATCCCACGGGAACGGGAACTATGCGGGTTTTTCTTTGACTGCGCGGGCGAAGCCGCGGGCGGAAACCTAGTTTAATAATATTTACAACGATTCATTTAATATAAAAATGTTCACCTGAGAATTTTAAAATAGTATTAAATTATAGTATACTAAAAGTTATCGATTGTAAACCTGTTGTAAAAAACTAATTTATTTGTACAACTCCAACTCAAAACTATTATTAGATATTTTAACATACTTACCTACTAGATATTAATTTATGTCAATGAAACCATAACTAAACAAATTCATTGCTATTTTTTGCAATTATTAAGTTGCACTAAGAGACAATACTAAAAATTAAGACTAAATACCTACACCATAAAAAAATAAAAAAAAGGTTTATATTTAAATCGGGACAGTTGTGGGGACAGTCCATAAAAAGCCGCAACTCATAGTCTCTGCACCCTCTAACTAAAAATATATCACACCTGTATTGAACAGACCGACTCATGTGAACTAATTCACAGTAAACGCTTTAATCAGAGACCGTGTAATGGAAACTCGCTGATAACTTCTGTTTCTGATAAAATTCGTTACTTTCAAAGTAAAACTCTTCATCTTTGTTAAGGCTTGTTACTTGTTCAATACGTAAGTTTTTGTGTATTAAAGTTTGCCTTGTCTCTACCTTAAAGACACGCTACAACGTATCATACTATGGCTAAATTAGGAACGTATCAAGGAAAGCAATCCGATATGCTCTACTAGACCGCTAAAGTGTATCAATTACATATCAAAGCCATATGTAGGTATAGGCTTTAAAGACAACTGTTCATATCACCGTCATGCACGTGACGGTGCTGATCTGTGACGGAACTATCTAATGGACATAGTGTCATACTTTTCAATACAAATAATTTTGCTTGACACCTTCCACCGAAAGAAACATCTGATGTATCAACTATTCCTTGTTAGGAATGAATTTGGAATATACAAACAACTTTTCTCGTTTATTACTCTGTCTATGCAGTACCAAAACTTCTCTTTCAAAACATGCTCTGCTTTTGTCAAACCGAAAATGTATAAAGGCAAGTTTAATCCATCGCGCTTGGCACATTCAGAGGTCAAACATATCCACGTTAGCAGACACACAAAGCAGTTATGAAAAACTTGTGAATTGCGCCTTTGAAGGATTTCCCTGAAACGCTTTGCCAGCTAAAATTGATCCCTTCACATTTGTGCTGCGAATTTGGATCTCGCTTTTTGTGGCACGTGTCACGAGAATATGGGGAGTTATGATTTTATTAAGTTGTTTTTGAAGTTATGGTAAAAGTTTAGAAAATAATCTTTATAATTCCTATAACAGAATAGAAAGATGTCAGTAGGTAACACTGACATTTTATATAATACAAAATTATTTAATATCTGTTTGATTGTCTAAGCATTAATCAACGTTCTATTGTATATAAGATTAACCAATTATTATTTACTTCTATTATTTTGTACATCAAAATCCATTCTATTAGAATCGTCTATAAAATCTATTTACGTATACTTAATATTGATAAGCGCTGTAATAATGCAAAAAACGTCATTCACAGTAGAAAACCTCCAGCAATTGTGGCTTGAATATTTGATTCCTACCTTACGGGCTATGATCTGCCATCTCGTCGGATGCTTACTTCAATTTCAAATTGAGTTCGTGACCGATTTCATGCTAATAAGGTATCCCTTATGGTAACGAAATGGGTTATATTATATCTATACTAATATTATAAAGCTGAAGAGTTTGTTTGTTTGTTTGTTTGAACACGCTAATCTCGGGAACTAATGGTCCGATTTGAAAAATTCTTTCGGTGTTAGATAGCTCATTTATCGAGGAAGGCTATAGCCTTGATTGATTTCCCTGAAACGCTTTGCATTTCATTTTAATAACAAGCACACATGAATCGTCATGATATATACCCTATAGGGTATATATCATCACGCTACGGCCAACAGGAGTGGAGCCACGGGGGGCACGGGGGTGAAACCGCGCGGAGCAGCTAGTGTGTTTATAAATTGATCAGTTTTGCTTGCATATACGTATGTTTAATATTGGATTGATAATAATTACAAGTAATTTGATACAGGATCTATAACAAGGGTTTCTGACTTGCTGATAGATGCACGGATATATATACTTTTTGACAAAAATTTTCATGCACTATTTGTTATTTTAACTGACTGAAAAGCTGGTCATAAAATATTCAAAACTTGTGAAACTGGCTCTCATTAAAAAGGATAAAAAACTAAGAATAAAAGAACCTTTGGTAAATTCTCAATTAAGTGTAGGTAATATCAGGCGCAAGCTGTCACAAAGTTGCTCAATTAATTTGTGTTCCTTGTCTATTTTGTGAAAGAAAAAAAATATAAGATATGGAACAATTTTATTAACTAAAGCCTATCAAAGTATATTTAAATAGTGTTAAGTACCTAGTACTTAACACGTAACGTGAAATTAAATCTTTCAACATCATCTATACTTAATATTATAAAGCTGAAGAGTTTGTTTGTCTGTTTGAACGCGCTTATCTCAGGAACTACTGTCTACTGGTCCGATTTGAAAAATTCTTTCGGTGTTAGATAGCCCATTTATCGAGGAAGGCTATATGCTATATGTCATCACGCTAAAACTAACAGGAGCGGAGCAATGCGGGTGAAACCGCAGGGCACAGCTAGCTAAAAATATAATGCGTATGAGTAAGTATAAATTACTCACTACGTAAATATCAGTTTAACCCCTCACGCGTCCAACTATAACATACTGATTTAGTTACGAGCAAACAATGTACGTAGGACGCGTGAAGCTTTAAGACAGGCAGTAATTAATAAAATCGTTATCTGAAATGTCACGTCTCCGCTCCAAGATTAACAAAATCAAGCAAAGGTTATATTGATCTATCGATAACTGAATTATAAAGCGTAGGTGAGAGGTAATGTGATTTATCGTATGCTTTTGAAGACTTAATGGAATTGCTTACAAGTTTCGTAAATTAATTAATAAACTATGGCTTCAGCCAAGCGATGCTTAAAACAAGCAAGATCTTAATATGTACATTTAATTAATCTCTATGTTAAATTGGTAAAGGATCGGTTAAATTACACTATTATTTTGATGTAAATTCAGTAATTCTATTCGTAAATCAATATTAAAATGTACTGGGAATTTCTTTCGTTTGTTTTTCAATGCGCTGCGTAATATTCCTTCTTAATTCTTATAGTTCACAATTATTATAACCTGACTAGTTTTTTCTTACAACCCATCTAAATATTCTCTAGTATAACTTGGATGTATTGCACACACAACAGCCCTCCAGCGATCTCAGCGTGATTTTGCTCATAGCATGAAAGCTACTTTCACAGGAAATATTGTTACAAGTCCTCTCAGCACTCCGACCTCCCGGGGTTGAACACGGGACTATTGCATTAAGCATTGTAATGTAATCCTTTACTCAGTGAGGAATAAACAAATGCAGCTTTTTACGAGTTGAGAAAATAGTCCTATTAGAGAGGATCTTCATAATATGGCTAGGTTCCTCTTTTAGAAGTAAATCAAGAATATAACAAAATAGATAGAAATATTAACATACATCTTTGGTAGGTGATAGTATTTTTATTAAAGTAAATATGTTTCGTAATATAAAATGGAAACATTTGCGCAATCTGCTCGCATCTTTATCACAAATTCCAAGAACAAATTACTATCTCCAAATTCATTTTTATCAAATTTGACATTCGCGAAAAGGTCAAAAGAATTTTGAATAAACTCTTCGCGGGATCTGATTATGATTTTTTATTTACATTTATCATTACCTACTTTGCTTCGTTAGACAATTTGAAGGGGCTTTTTCTTCGCTACTTTCAAAATTCCTACACAGCGGTATTTTGTACATTGTAATTTGTTAAGGAGTTACTCAATTAAAATTTGGAACATTCCAGAAAGATCTTATTAATTAACGCGTAAGCTATAAAGCCAATTAAGTAGTCGCCATGAATACCTATAGATATAAGTAAAAATATAGGTATAGCCTTTGTAAACTTTATGGGGAATCTGAATCTTTTTACGAAGCGAATGAAATTCGATACGCTGCGAGTTTTTAGACTGCGAAATGAAATTTATTATCTGTTGAAAGGAATTTCATATAGAATGCGAACTAATGAGCCAGCTTTTATGATTCAGTTCAGTATTGATCGAAGTTTTTTTATACCTGTTACAATGCAGTTAAAAGACGATGTGTAATGTATCTACTGTATCTAACAAAGCTATTTATTTTTAATCTGTTTTCCACGTTATCATTTTTGTAGGTATTAGAATAATATTCAAATTTTATGGAATTTAGATCGGTTCTACGCTCACACGATAACCATAGTTGTACCAAGAAGGTGGTCTAAAAAACTAGGTATAGAGATAGAACCATATCAGTCACATATGTTATCTGTATTTAGTCCTATCTTACATACCTGTCATAATTTATTAGCTTCACCTGTATTTTTTTTTGTTACCAACTGCTTTAGACTCCGTCTCTTTAAACGGACAGATTTAATTTCAATTTCACACGATAAAGGATCAAAATAATTTCATCATTTAAGTATGTTTTTTAGTTTTTTAAACTATATAATTATTCCCGAGGAAGTTCTCTAGAGGAACTAATCACAAAAGTTGTTTGCAGTCTCCCTGTTAGAGCTGTTTGTCTTTTGTTCCCTGCCCCAACCTGGGGCGAAGTTGAGAAGCAATTACTATTTGCTAAAATTTAACTTGACTCATACCTAGACGTGTATTGATAAAACTGGACATATAATAATTGTGGTTTGCCTTGATTAAAAAAATTGGTTAATTAAGCTTTAGCTTTCCATTACCTAGGTACGTAATAAATTAATTGTTGAGTTTATTTAACATAAGATATGTGATATGATATATTCGTTGTTAACATTTTCATTTATATTAAACAAAGCGTCATAGTAATGACATCGTTAATATTTTAACTACTGACGAGTACGGAGAGGGGAGGACTAGTACGGTAAAAAAAATGTTCGTTCGGTCCGTAAACCATATTTTTAATTCATAAACTACGCCAGTTCAACAACTGTCTAATAAAAAAGTCCGCTACCAATTGTTAACATTGTTCTGTCCTTTTTAGGAACGTCGGATAAAAATATTTATAAAAGTAAATAAAATCAACTGTACTGTGTACAACTATGAGAGTTTAAAATCTCTGAAAATTTTCTCCAGCCACTTACAAAGTACTTTAAAATATACATTCTTAAATATTTATCCCACAAAGCTACGTTTTTAAACTTTAAAAGGCAACTTCTACTTCTTGAAAATGTTTGACCTTAAAAATCGAAAGCTAGTTTAAAACGGAGAACTGATATAATTTATACTTATATGTCGTGGCCATATCGTAGATTTGCTCATTTCATGAAATGATTGATCATGCCACGAAATGGTCGCATTTCATGATGTGGCCAACATAATTTAAACTAGTTGTATCGTTTAATTGTATCACGAAAATAAAAAAAATATTGATACAATAAAATAATCATTAATTTATTTAAACACGCGATATGAAAATCAAACTCCAATGAAATATAACCTACTTAAAATTATCGATAATTGTATTGAAAACTTCAGCGCTTAATGTAAGCAAATGCTAACGAGCTTTTCAAAGAAATCTATATTATTCAGCATCTCATAGCTTATTACCGTAAAAGCTACAATGTATAAAATCAAAGAAATATTCCGAGATGATAACTAATGAGGGTTAGGTACATGTAGGGATGTAACGATACATGATTTTGCCGATACGATACCGATACCGATATTTGTAGTAATGTATCGGCGATACCGATACCGATACCGATATCGATGGCTTGGTAGAAAAATAAATAGTGAATTATGCATAAAAAGTTACCAACATTTAACAGAGACAACTGTTAATCGTATTCTTTTAATAAAAATGCCAAATCAAAAAACAACAAAACCATTTATTTTAGTATTATTATTTTACAAAGTCAGTTAAACTTTAAGTAATACACATACAATCAGTACCTAATAAAAGTTTACTATTGGTAGAGTTTTTTCAGAAAACAAAGTGCGCACGCGCGGGCGGCCTCCCGCATCGTTCATTGGGCACGGTTTTTTGAATTGTTTGATATCGGTATCGGTTGTTTAATTATCGGCGATACCGATATATCGGCTTGCCGATTATATCGGCCGATATATCGGTATCGGTATCGGTATCGTTACATCCCTAGGTACATGCATATCTCTGTAATAAGTAATAACACCTCTGCGACATTCTTCTTTTCATAGAATAAGAGGTTATGTTTAATAATTATTCTGTTATCGTAGAGGCAATAATGTTATCCTATATCATTAGCTATTTTTTGATTAATACATAAAATTGAAATGAAATCGATACTGCGATACATGCAAAATATTGCAAAATATCTTCTTGTATAGCTAATTACTTCGTCACTAGATACCCAAATACTTTGAATATCTATCTTTGCAAATAGGTTGCTAGCTTTTAGAAAGGAAAAAGGGAGGAGATAATACATTTATTTATGGAAAGCAATTAATTTTTATGTTTATCTGTGGAATTTCATTTTAAAATTTTTAAATCCGTAAACAATTTGAAATTGGTGTAGAATTCAATAATCTGCAAAAGGGAAAATTTTGAAAGAGGATTAATTGAAACCGGCAACGCTTGGAAATAAATCATATTTTATCATAATTTACCATAGTTAATCTTTTTTAGTGACTCTCATGAAATAATACCGCTTTTCTATAAAATGTTTTATAGTGTAGGGAAACATGATAATATGAAATATGTGGGTATTTATTTTACATCCATTTTCATTGCTGGTACCAACAACATAGATATAATGTATTTTATCATAAACATTGAATGAACTGTTTATATACAAGAACAGCGTAAAATATCACTAAATTTTGTATCACAGCCAACAATGAAAATTTCACTAAACGAAACATCATTTTGTTTTTGAAACAACGATGAATAAACAACGCTTAGGACAGTTTCAATTTCCAACAATCAACGTTTAAAATAAACCGTTATTTGAGACAACAAAATTTTCGATGTAACTGTAGTCGCAAAAGGAAAATTGCTATTGGCCAAATACGAATTTTCTAGAAGTCCGCTGGGATCTTGTTACATTTTAATGACCAGCCGATATTTATTGTTAGTATATTGGCATTTATTACAATAGCATCAAAAATCAAAATGGCGGACTTTTGTGATGCGAGTTGGCGCCATGTTTTTATTTTCATATCAAACGTTTTGATGGTTGTATTGAAAATCATTAATTAAGAGAAGAATCGCTCGCTTGGCGCTAACAGTGCGTTCAGATGTTCATTTTTAGGGTTCCGACGTAAATATGCTGTGCCATTTAATAATTTTTGAATTTTCATATTTTTTTGAAAAGGGTTGATTTTCATAGTCGAAAATCAGTTTAATCATGTATTAGCAATGAAGGACATATAAAAATAGTTTGGGAATATAATATAAATAACTAGCTTTCCACCCGCGGCTTCGAACGCGTTTTCAAAGATAAAACAGCATAGTTCCCGTTCCCGTGGTATTTTTGGGATAAAACCTTTCCTATGTGTTAATTCAAGTTACCCTCTATATTTGTGCTAAATTTCATTGTAATCGGTTCAATAGTATTTGCGAGTAACAATCACACACATACCAGACACATCCGCCTAACAAACTTTCGCATTTATAATATTAGTAGGATAGTAATTAATAATTATACATAGTTAATCTAAAAAAAAAACAACTAGAATAATTATTTCGTCATTCGTTTGTTGAACTTAAACTATCGAAATATAATCTAAGCTTAACCTAATGTTACTTTAAATAGCATGTTACAATATTTTCTTAAAATATATCAAAGCGCTGTTTAAAAGGAAATGAAAATATAGATTCCTACTGAATACTGATAATGAGAAAACTTATTCGATCATAAGCTAATTTTTATCTTTGGCTTGCGGCTGCAGATCGCTTTCGTATGACTTTTGAGATAGATTTATTTTGTGCTTTATTTTGTGTTATAACTTTTTACTACTAAAAGATTGTGATTTTTTTGAAGTGAAACTTCTTTAGGCGCCTTGAGAGTAAAATTTTGAAGTCGCGTCATGGCAATAACGTCACGTCATGGAGTAAGGCGACGATTTTGGTATATTTTAATCTTGCCAAAGAAGTTCACTTCGTGTGCTCGGCATACAAGCTCTTTTTTTATATTTTACAAATCCTTTATACCTACCAGGAAATCGATCTCATCGGCACCAAATTTTCAAAAATATTCCCTTTTTGTAAGCCGGGTTGGCTAATGACAGGCGGTCAAACCTTTGTCACATTATCACTGCTACGCTTGAAAGATTCGCAACTTTATACGTGAAATTGGCCAAGTTTACATATTGCACACTGAATTTTCTACGCCATAATAATTATGAACTTACATTTTCTGCTGAATAGACTGATATATTTAATTACATAAGGACGTTGCATTTTATGTTTTAATACTTTTTACTTCAAACGTTTCGGGTTTCTCAAAAGTATCATAAGAATATGTAGGTACCTACCTATATTTTTTGTTTGTTGTTTTTTTGGTACTCGTTATCCCTACTAATATTATTTTAATGCGAAAGTAGCTCTGTCTGTCTGTCTGTCTGTCTGTCACGCTTTACCGCTTAAACCTCTCAACCGATTTTAATGAAATTTGGCACAGAAAATCTTTAGACCCTGAGAAAGAACATACCTTTTATCAAAACAGTAAAACACCACACGGGCGAAGCCGCGGGCGGAATCTATTTCGTTATAATACTCAGGCACATTTTAAAAGCAACATATTTTACAATGACACCCATACACGTTCGCAAAACCGGGTTTAATTAAAATTGAAAAAACAGAGGTTTCAATAATCGGAGTTATCGACTTTCATTCAGAGGCTAGCGCGAAAAGCAATTAACAGACTTATTCCGAATTGCGTATACCTTTTAGAGTGTTGATAAATATTTGTACGGAAGGAAAATCGTTTATTAAAATCTTAGAAAATACTCTTTATAGGTATATAACCCGAGAGACGGTGGGTTCTGCGTTAAAAGCAAAAACGAGATTCAAAGGTAGGTATTTCCTGTCAAAGCTTATAATTATTATCTCTGTTACTTGAAATTCTTTTATATTTGAGATGAGCAATCTTTTATTTTAGCAATGCATTTGGGAACCCACTTTTAAATAAGAAAATGTTGCCCGTGTAATTCATATAAGATGTAGCATTGATGCATTCTAATTATAAAATATTTTTTGAAATCGATGGATAACCGATAACGGGTAAGAAACAAAAACATAAATCTCTTATCTTCCTATTGCTTTAGACAGACCCGTAAATAAATACATATAACTTAGCTTATGTTAACAACATAATCACTTCTCAATACTTATCTCAGGTAAGTACCTACTTTAGAACAATGTGAAGAGATTAATCTCGCACTATCATGACAAGAACTTAGCAGTTGCTATGGAATAGGATCATACAAAGCTTCATATACTGAGCGTAAAGCCGGATCTAAATCCTGAAACCTTAAATTTAGCGAAGTCAAAGTTGCCTTAGGACAAAGATATTCAAATAAAGTAACTAAGTACATACATACATAATATTATGTAAAAAAAATCAATGTGTTTGTTTGTAAAGCGTTAATACCTGCATTTATTTAGATAATTGCCATTATTTTCATTATTTCTGTTTTTATAGACGATATTGTCCTTTTTATCATTCTTTCTGTTTTTATAGACGATGTTTCAGGCAATATTACGAATAACGTGAATTAAGGGTTGCTTTGTAAGAGCATTTACTTATCATCTGGAGTGGACGATCATATTGTTAGATACATACAGTTACAACTTAAATATATTATATACCTATTTAAGATATTTCGGAGATTATTCGTAAAACTATAAATGCACATTTAAGTATTAACAAATAACAATTAAAAGAAGATAAACTTAATACTATAGTAGTATAAACTAAAAGTATTAAGTTCGACACCTGTATTTCCCTGCTAATCGCTGTATTACTTTACTCAGGCCTCAGTGTGAGGGTTGCGTAAACGGAGGGCTGAGATCCCTCACATTTGCACAAACACATGATGAAACACAGATACCTATAGATATATTTTTATGCAGTTACCTTAGTTTGTTTTATGGGTTATTTCATATTGGAATAACCTATATCACATTTTAAAATGATTGTATAAACTTTTATTTATATTGGGGAAATCTTGTATAGATTCCGCCGGGCAAGGAGCCGTGGGTTATTTCGGATTCTTAACGACTTAAAAACCCACTGTGTTCCGTCGAGCCGCTTTAATGACGGGGTCGCGAGTACCTATTGGTTGGCTTGGAACTCTTTCGCGACCCCATCGGCGTAGAAATAAGTACCTACCTATAACTTTTAAACAAGTCTATTAAAAACATGCCGCTGATGAGATGTCAAACCTCAAAATATGAAACCGCTGAAAATGTAACGATTAATTTGCGATAAAATCAAACTCGTACTTAATAGATACCTATCGTATTTGTTCTTGTCACCCTCACCCTTGATAAGGGTCGTGACGGGCCGGAAAGACCCTTCGTAGGGTTGTCAGTCCGTCATGTAAAAGTGCCATTAAAATTTTAATGCTTAAATTTCAATACTGCAAAGTAACTATGCCATCAATTTAATATTTTAATTAATTGTTAACGTTATCTGTGACAACCCGCCTAAAGCTTAATTATAGTGATAGTAATGAAATCTAGCTGTTAATTAGTTTGTTAAACGCCTGGGTTTACTATGAGCCTTGTGTAAACAAGCTGTAACAACTTGTTTTCTCACTGTTAGTTATTGTTTAACTACTCCTACTATAGATAATTAAAATGTTAAATTTGAATACATTTCACTACCATTTTCTTTGTCAGATTACAGATATGCCTCTTCTGATAACTGATGCAACATTTTGCAATATGCGATATTTATGGTTACCTATCTTTATCTCGAATTTTAATATTCCGAATATCATAATCCAGAAAACGTTTGG
>CAJQZM010011275.1:0-11101 GCA_907164665.1 Colias nastes | reverse complement strand
GCACCATAAACCGTCTGTAATAGACGTATAGGCCAACGACGACGATTATTTCATTTTACAAAGTTGGTCGGTTATCCTACTGAAAAATCTACCAAATACGATGTTTTTTTTATATTAATTCCTGATGTTGGGTATGTACCTAATAATGTCATGCGATATATTTTTTTAATTCTAACAACAGTTAAAATGTTTGTAGGTATCATATTTAATAATTATAAAAATAAACAAACAAATAAGAAATGTTCTATGTCGTATTTCATGTTCATAATACCACAAGGAGTCCGTAATAAGGGCTACAAAAAAGTACTCAAGAAATAACACGTCCTGAATTTCCCTCACTACCACACTTTATTACGTTCTCACGAAGAAACTGTATAGTTTTTCAAGTATTCCAATAAAATGCCACCTGTAATATTGACGCTGTCGAAAATAAAATAAACATCGGTTGCGATAACGAGGACCTAACAAGCGGATCATAAAATGAGATAGCATTTATTTGTAAGCGTCTGCCGCTTTGAAAATACAAGCATAAAAAATAATGATGTCTACCACAGATTTAATTGGCCTTTCATGGGACATTTTGAATGTTTTTTTTGGGCAAATTTCAAAATGTTGCGACTAGTTACCGCGCTGTGCTTGCGTTTATTTCGCGACGTGAAAAATGTTTAGCTAATAAATTGCAACGTTTTATTATTCGGGATAAATAATGAACTAACGTTTATTAAAACAGTCCACCTGTTCGGGTTATTAATTGTGTAATTAAGGCGTCTTTGTTTTTTTTAGAAACGCCTGAATTTGTTCATATTCCTAAGATTTCTTTTAATTGTAGTTTTAATATTTTCGGTATTTATAAATTAACGCTATTAATAAATCTATACTAATATTATAAAGAGGAAAGGTTTGTAATTATGTATGTATGTATGGTTTTCACGCATAAACTACTGGACCGATTTTGATGAAATTTGGCACAGACAATCTTTAGACCCTGAGAAAGAACATAGGCTACCTTTTATTGAGAAATATGTACCACGGGGGAAGCCGGGGCGGACCGCTAGTAATACATAAAATCCAAGTTACAATTTACAATGATTATCATAGAGATTAGAACTAATTAACTATATCAAAAAATGTTATAAAATGGTAATTAAAATATAAAGGTAAGTTACAATATAGGTAGGTAATATACAGTTACAAAGGTATCATAGTGTCAAAGCTTATGTTCTTAGTACACGGAGGCTTTGCTAAGCCGGGTTGGGTTGTGTATTCACACGCATACAAAAGGAGATATCGTCGCCGTAGAAGAGAAATCGAACAACTAGCATTTTTTCCAAAATCTACTTTTTTGCATTATATTAAAGTTTAAAGTTGGCCGCATCTTTTGACCTTACCCTCGCTTTGAAATCTCGTTTTGTTCGTAAGATATAAAAAAAAGTAGGGTTCTGTAACAAAAATGAACATTCAATAATGGAAGTATAAATTGAGAAGAAAAATTGAATAACTGACTAATAAATGATTAACTTTCAAGATAAACCCATAAGGTGTTAAATAAAATGCATAATGAGCGTTAATCATTTTCGCCTCGCCGCAAATTCTGAGAATGCAAAAAGAAAGATGTGGCAAAAACGAACAATGTACATTATTTAAAAAAAAAAACACTATTTTTTACGATCGTACGATCGCTGAAACCACAGATTGTGAAACAGACTTTCAGGAACTAAGGGAGCATGGTGAATCGAAAGAAATCGAACAAGGTAGAGCAAATAAAGAAGGCAGAGAAAATGAAGAATCTAAAAAAATGAAGATGCTAAAGACAGCGAAGAAGCAAGAGAAAATCGAGAAGTTGGAGATAACGACCAAGCTAGGGATCATTATCCCATAGGAGCGTTTCATGTAACATTTTTGGATAATTCTCGTTTTATTTTTAAAAAGTCATTTTTGTCATTTTACTCATTAGGTATAGTACTTTCAATGTCAGTATAAAGTTTTTTGATATCTGTAATAGTTATGGAATAATCGCCTGCGCACACTTTACGATTATACCTGATGGAATTCCAGCCATAGTTCTTAAAACCTGTGCGCTTGAACTTGCTCATGTTTTGACACGCCTCTTTCGCCTTTCGTTGACGACTGGAATAGTACCGAAATCATGGAAACTTGCCAACGTGAGGCCTGTGCCCAAAAAATGCAGTCGTGCCGATCCTTCCAACTACAGGCCAATTTCAGTCACGTCCATACTCTGTAAGACTATGGAACGTGTACTGAACAGCCGGCTCCTGGCACACCTAGAAGCGAACGACCTCCTCAGTGACCGACAATACGGGTTCCGCCGAAACCGTGGACCGCGGACCTGGGGATCTTCTAGCGTACGCCACCTAGGTACATCTGGAGTGAGGCCATCGAGAATCATGGTGAAGCACTTGCTGTCTCCCTTGATATCTCGAAGGCCTTTGATAGGGTTTGGCATGATAGTCTTATTGGCAAGCTTCCATCCTACGGTCTGCCTGCTGGTCTCTGCGCCTGGATCTCAGATTTTTTAAGAGACCGGTCGCTTCGCTTCTACCCGGTCGTCGGCCGTCGACGGCTGCTCGTAAGACCAAATGGCTATAAATGCCGGAGTACCTCAGGGATCAGTTCTTTCCGCAACACTCTTCCTGCTACACATCAACGATCTGCTGAAACCCGGTATCTATGGGTACGCAAACGATAGCACTGTTGTGGAGAGGTATGTATCCAACGCGCGAGCCAGTACGGCACAAACTCAGTCTCTACGGGAGGCGATGGTTGATCGCATGAACTTGTCCTTACAGGCGGTCTCCGACTGGGGCGATGCCAATCTGGTCAAGTTCAATGCGTCTAAGACCCAGGCGTGTCTATTCTCCGCTAAACGGAGTCCATTCCACCTGAGTCCGAATTTCCAAGGTGTGTCCGTGCCGATAACTAGCCACCTCGAGCTTCTTGGTATCACCTTAACGCCTACTCTGAACTTTGGTTCCTTCATAGAATCAAAAGCCCAAGTAGCCTCAAAAAAGCTTGGAACTCTGGCGAAGGTGAGACAGTATTTCAGCCCGGGACAGTTGCTCAACCTTTATCAAGCATAAGTCCGATCGTGCATGGAATACTGCTCTCATCTCTGGGACGGTTCCGCCAAGTACCAGCTGGAGGCGCTTAGGCGATAGAGAGGCGTGCCAAGAGGCTCATAAACGACGATGACCTAGTGGCAAAAAACTCCAGAGCCTCGGTCATCGCCGCAGAGTGGCCAGCTTATCGGTCTTCTATCGGATACACTTTGGAGAGTACGATGCGGTACTGCACGATCTTCTTCACGATGAATTATCACACTTTCAAATGTTTTTTTTTTATTTTTTATTGAATGTATTTTTTTAGTAATTATCAGTCATTCATATACAAAGATTTATTCAATTTTCAAAACTTTAGATTATCCGAAAAAATTAGACAAATGTTCTTCATATATTTTATTTGCAGAAGAATAATTGAACAATGTTAATTATCATTTCGATTTAAAACTGATTGTCTTTAACTCACACGGACAAAACTGAACAACTAACTTAATAAAGTAGATAACTACATGTAAGTTCCGAAATCTCGTTGGAGCAAAATTAGATAACTTTTAAATTATTTCTTAAATATTAAGGTAACATGATATCGGGTTTACAATAAACTAAAAACATGCATAACTAACCCTTTAATAACATATAAAAAAACCTACAGTAAAAATGTTAACAGTAAAATATTTATTTCGGTTTTTGTGAAAAAAATACACTAAATCAGCTTTTTCTCGTAAAAACAGTTTTGTTAGTTATCTAATTTCTCTTCTACGGCGACGATATAGGTATTTATTATAATATTAAATATATTTCACTTAACCGTATTAGTTATATTTCACTGTATAGTGTATTATTCTAGCTCGTTCTGGAATTTTCCAGGTGGATCCTTAATAAAAATTAGAATTGCCCACATCACCCCTAAATAGCGAAGCTTCCTGTTAGTGAAGGATTTTTCATGATCGGATCCGTAATTCCGAAAATAAACCACCTGTTAATATACAAAGTCGGAAATTTACTTCATCAAAATATTATTACTATAGTTTTATATTTTCTGTGCTATTTTACTGTTTATTATACTTATATCTATACTAATGAATCAACCCAGCTTCGCCCGCATTGACTGATACAAACGGACAACATAGACGAAATTGACCTATGTATATCATTCTGGAATAATGAAGCTTTCAATAGGTGGAATAATTTTCAAAATCGGTAGAGCAGTTTCTGGTTTTATCAAAACAATTTAACAAATAAAAATCAAATCATTAATTTCCTTTTTGTAACCAAATTCTTTAGAATAATGTTATTATATTTGATTAATAGGGTTGAGATCCTTAAAACTTAAAAGGGATTATAGTCCCAACACCCTGCATATCCTATTATTGTTAGT
This sequence comes from Colias nastes, assembly GCA_907164665.1. Taxonomy (NCBI): domain Eukaryota; kingdom Metazoa; phylum Arthropoda; class Insecta; order Lepidoptera; family Pieridae; genus Colias; species Colias nastes. Next base: position 6,646 of record CAJQZM010011275.1, on the reverse strand, counting down.
GACGGTGTATTATGTGAGGATATTATTAATTAACTACTTATACAGAATTGGTGAATTAAATTTTTAATTGACAGCGGTTAATTTGAAATAAAAACTTCATATTTTAAAGCCAAACTACACCTACAACTCGCATAATAGATATCTCATATCAGTATAAAAGCCTTTATGCTAATTCAGATTATTATCCATTTTTATTATTTTAAGCAAAATTTTATTTAATCAGTTTTTGTGTGAATTTTTTCCATTTTCACAAAAGTACAATGCCGTTAGAAACTGTTATGTACCAGGAAAGGGTATCTATTAATTCAAGGCTTCCAAAATTAATCAAAATCCTCTTTGTTTTCGAGAAAGTTCCAAACCGCATATAAAAATTAAAAAGCTTCCATTCGCCAAAAAGAAATACCCTAAACAACTTATCTACTAAATACTACCCAGTAGGCAGTAATCGTTTGTATATAAACGTTTAAATTTTAAATTTCGTCGTTATCACAACAAGGAACAGCCTGATTTTCGATTAAACCTTCAAAGGTTTCTGGTACATTTAGTTAAGTAAGTTTTTGGAGCGAGTTACGAACTTTCCTCGCTCGTACTTTTGGTTTTCGATAATTATGATTCAGTTTGGAAATTGGATGTTCAGAAAAATGACTTAGAGGGTATGGCAATGGTTCTTGGTTGGAATATATTTCATACTAGCTCCGCGGTTTTACCCGCAGTGCTCCGTTCCTGTTGGTCTTAGGCCTTAGCGAGATGATATATAGCCTTCCTCGATAAATGGGCTATCTAATAGAATATAGTGACTATAGGATACACCTTCGAGATTAATTACAGAAATAAATTTATTTATGTATATCAATCACAGATTCAAAATCTGGAATACAGTTGAGAGTGCGCATGTGCAAAATGAAAAATCTTTTATTAGGCGCGTCTGGCGTCAGTGAGGTGCAGGCAGTAGCCATGATTACACCTATCTTTTTCTGTTTTAAATAAAATATACCTTTTGCTATTTATTTTGACTATAAGATAGCCTGATGCAAAATAGTGTTACGTGATTGGTGGACATTGAATTTTAACTGATTATTAGAAGTCTTCTTAGAATAATCTTTTAATCCTGTGATAAGTGGTTGATTTGTCTTCTATTCCTTTCTAAGGAGTTTGACACGCTTTAAATTGATTTGGTTTTAATTAAATTTTAATTTGAAACAGTGATGCAAGATTCTTGAACGCGATTGGTGCGTCAATTCATTTGTCTATTAGCTAATTTCATGTCACATTTCTCTTTCGTGATTGGTTGTGTCAATTAAAAAACTGATGCTCTTAGTTGGGGCTGCAAAGTTTTAACTGCTAGGAAATCCTATCGCTTGAAAGTGATGTTTAAGGCTTGAGACATCGATTAACTCTTGAGTTAACAGCACATTTAATGAGTTTATAAGTGTTCGACAATACTTCTTTTTGTTATATGTAGGTCTCTTGGCACAAGAAATGTTAAATTATCTTTGTATAACTTTGTTTGAGATGTAAGGTTGATGTAGTTACTTGAGCATGTTTCGTTCTTCTGCATTGTGCATTTAATTACTTTTTAGGTAACAATTATTAGAGGATGTTCTAAATAGATAGAATGAAATTGATATAATCATCAGCATGTTTAATGTTTATTTTGTAGAGTACCTATCTATTAAAGTTCCTTGTCTATCTGTTGGTTTACTTTACCCAAGGTTTTTGAAGCGGCTTTAACATCATGTCATGTCCATGAGTGATGATAATATTTTTTGAGTTCCTACATTGTGGCATTGGGATAGTGCATATTTTGAAAAAAATCTGAACATGTTGAATAAAAGAAGATATAAACTTATATTATGCCTATCTTTCTACCTGCAACTTCCTTTGCATTGAATTCATCTCATAAATTTAATTTGCTGCCGTTCCAGAAACATCAACCTCTGTATACCTAACCATCTTCAAATTTTACACACACTACCTAATAAAATATTTCAGGAAAAGAGTAAATTGCTTTTTATCGGTACTTAAACCAACTCTATCAACATTCATATAATAACATACATTTGAAAACTTATTAATATAATAAAATGTATTATCTACACACAGAAACATTGATTTACCCTGATTTACCAGTATTTGATCAAACGTTTTTGAACAAAGACGAGTGTTGTCATGCGAAGAGGTTGCATTTTTAAAATCGGTTGCAAGCTTCACAGATATTGAATTTTTAAAACTTAATCTGAATTCTCGGCACTAGAACAGATCTCACACTTTACTGGTTATGTGTTAAATTATTGATGCTTTTGAAGAATTGTTTCCCGCTAGATTTGTTTTGTGACTGGCAGATTCTATGAAGTAGGAATGGAATAAATTGAATTGAATTTCTGGAATGTTAACAGCTTTATATGTGTTTATATTGAGTGCTGTGCACATGAATGTATAGGTATCTAAAGTTCCTGAAGAAACAATAAGTAATACGAAAAAAATTCTTGCTCTGCCTTTTGTTTAATTGTTTTGGATAGGTAGGTATAATCTAATCTAGTACCACCTAAGACGGATGTATGAAATAGAATTTTTTTCAAAAATTCTTTAAAGACGTAATAGATATATGCACTTTACTAATTGCAAGTTTAGTTGCAATGTGTATGAAAATAACTATTAAACTCACTTTCACAGAACAAAACTATAACCAGAATGAGGAAGTACTATACTTTTATGTCATAAACGTTACTGGCAATGACAAACAGCCCTACATACGGGAAAGTAAACAGTTACTAAAGTAGCACTCAGATTGTATGACACTGAAAAATCACTCCTGAAGAGAGTTCTCTTCGAATAGCTGCTACTTATAGAAATAACTGCTATTTTTGAGGGACTGTTCAAAAAGAGCATTATCTATGCGGAACAGTAGTATGCTGTTACTAACATAAGTTTTAAATTAAGAGAACGATGGATGTTCGTTACTTTTAGATTTCGATAAAGAATAGAACGAAAAAGAAGACGAATTAGACTAGCTTCTGAATGATTGGTTTTGTCTTCGGTCCGATGACATTCAAATTTATGAAATATGGAGAAAGTTGAAATATGTAGTAAAGTTTTTAAGTAGAGGGTACAATGTAAGATAAGTTTTAAAATGAATGGAAAAATCTAATTAGAAACTCAATAATCTTAGAAAAAACTATTTGTTTATCTTCATTAACGTGTTTTTTGAAAGATTATCGAGAGAAAATTAACTACTTAATTACATTAGGTTTAAAACGATAATTAGCAACATAGTTATTTGTTTGGGAGATATTAAAACAATATTTTTGTAAACAATTATTTAGGAAATGAAAACTTTCAACAATAACAAACAGTTTGACTTTTCCCCAACCGCGCAGATTTTCATTGATACATAGCTTTTTTTTATTACCAAATTGCGTGAAACCTGTTATAATTTTGGTATAATATAAGATTGTGATTGTGTAGGTATCCTTAATGTGCTTGTCTGAGGCACAGAATAATAACTAGTAGCTACTGAGGTACTATAAATTATAATTCATAATACTTTAAATACAAAATCTAACACGAGCAGCGTGAACCGAAGTAGAATCTCTGGAACAGCAGATTTTTACCCTTTTTCAAATCACATCGGAAACGAAAGCGAATGGTCAGCAAAGCCTAAAATAATAGGAGCATCCAGACTTCGGCAGGTGAACAAAGGCGTTCGTTAGCGTTCCACCAACTTTCCCGCAATTTTGTGTGAACCGCCATTTTGAAATTCGACTAGCTTACGATTTTGTGTGACGTCGAACTTATAATTAAAATTTGTTTATTATAGTTTTCAAAAAACGCTTATCATTGGTTTATCGAATAAAGTTGAATTAATTGAATAAAAAAAATACTAGCAATATAAAAAAAAAGGCAACGCAGCGTTTTCCTAACGCAAATATCTAATTTTTGGAAACAATGCTCTCTTGTGAATGTCATTGTACGCATTTTATGCGAATCAATGTATATCATCCTTGTAAGTTGTAATCAATATCGAATTCATTGTTTTCATTTAGTTTAGTGTTTTGTCACTAGATGGCGCTATTGATGGCGATGTAAAGGTTTGCGCGGCAGATACAGTTAAATTTTTAGGTTATTTTATTATCGCTTTTATTTATTGATCTTTCTTGACCTGTTTATGCACTGGTTTTTCAATAATAAATTTGGTATCGAGTCGATAGCTTATTAGCACAGTATTCGGTTGTGTTATCTATGACATATTATTATTTTGGAAGTGGGGCAAACTTTTTTTATCTGTTGCAGTTGTTTATTTATAACTGCTATTTTGTGCATAATTTATTCACTATGTGTGCTAAACGCATGCGAGTGGTTTCGTAGCACGTATACTAGTTTAAAATAATAGATATACGACTGAATAATTTTAAATAAAATGACGAATACAGTGATTTGTTAGTGTTTATTATACGTTCATATTATTGTTACTTTGTGATTTATTTCGAAGAATTAGTGTGAAATATGTCGAAAGAAGCGGCGGGTTCCGCTTTGGACGAAGTTTGGAGGAAATTAGGTCCATTTGGTAAATACACGGTTGTGAATTATGCACTTTTGCTTATTCCATGTTATTTGTACGGAATGTACGGGTCTGTGTATAATTTTGAAGCTATGGATATAAACTACAGGTGAGCAAAATTTATTTATAAAGTAGAATGAGCACTAGAAGAAAGCTACATTATTTTTGAGTTATTTATGCCACCTATAATTGGTATGTAGGCATAATACCTATAACATATTATTTTGGTCATAATAATTATTTTAGATATAAATAATTTTCAGTTAGGTATTATTATTCATTATTTGAATATTATAGGTAATTTCGAGCAAAACATTTAAGATTCATTTGTGTGTAGTGTGTAATGTATCATGTATGTTATGTATGTGTGCGTCATACTATAATATAGTCCTGTGGTTCTTTAGTTTAAGGGCAGTTGTGTAGTTGTAACATTAGTTGTAATACATTATAATACAAGCTTACAGTCAAGCAGTGTTTCATTACCACCAAGCCATTGCATGGCGACCCTGCCAGTGCTGCCTCGCGGCAGTACTGAGCTATGGATCATTTTTGAAAAATAATATTTTAAAAGTTAAAATTTAAACAAATAATTTTTATGCGTATTCGCAAATCGCAATGTACCAGATAGAAAATTTATCAATATAATACAAAAATCGACGAACGTGAATATGGAAATTAAGAAAATAATTTATTTGATGAAGAAAGTTTTTTTAAAACCAAAAAAATACTATGGAGTACAAGGAATATCATCTATTTATGAAAAATTGTGAAATAAAATTGGAGATTTGGAAGGATGCAGCTGGAGCCGGGAGATCAGCCAGTGTGAATAGCAGACATTTTCCCAAATTGACCAGAATCCCGAATGTCCCGAAATTCAAGAGTGACGACGGAATACAAGTTTAATTTCGTGAAAAAAAAAAAAAAAGCTAAAAGTGAAATTTAAAGTTCAAGCAGTGTATTTTACATTAACGTAAGGTAACGAATTATTTTAGTTAAAAGATTTTTTTTTTGTCAAAAACCATTATTATGTTATATTTATTATACATAAATATATATAGCTATGTATAATCAAAGTACTTAGTAACAGATAATTCTATTAGTTCATTGTTTGTTTTATAAAGCGCTACCAAATAGGGAAATGGTATGCAGCGTCTGTAATTTCGTCTCATATTTCGTGTTACCATGTAGGTAACTAGGTAGTCACAATGCATCGTTCTGTGCATTTTATAAAATGTTCGTAATGAAATACGATCTTGTCAATTCAATTTAGTGTGAAACTTTAATTTTTTTAATTAACATTTTGGATTCGGAGGATTTAACTAATTTCATAAATAAAAATTATTGTAACTAATAAAATGTAATTAAATTTATATTTCAAGATGATTTAGGTAAGGATAGATAATATAGGTATACGACCATATACGACCAATGAAGTATATTCTTATTTGATTAAATGAATTACCATGATAAATCTAGAAGAATAGAAGAAGAGAAAAAGTAAATATTTGTCGTTGTATGAGTACAAAAAAAATTGCTAAGATTGTTTTTTTTTATTAGGATATAGATGGAATCTTAGCTTGATCACCTAAGTTTTTCTTTTATATTCCTATCAAAAATTAAATAATGTGAAATTTAATTACTCGAAGAAATAAGAATTAATATTGTATGAAAAATAAAAATAAATTAATATGTAAGCCTGAGAGCTACAATTGAAAAGTGAAATGATATGATTTATTGTTAGAAACAAGGTACACCAGGATACAAGACAGGCACGGAATCCTTGTAATTCTGATCATGATTAGGTCGAGCTACCACTCGTGAAGATAACTTGGACACATGGTACCTATTAATAAAGGTATAAAATATATGATAATGTAATGATGTGTTAAAAGAACTGCCTGAATTAATATTAAAGTTAAAAATAAATAAATAAATATATTTCTTGTATCTTGAATTATTGAATATATAATAAGATTGATAATATAAAACACGACGGTGTTATGAATTATGATAATTAATATTAAGAGGGAAGATTACCCTAAATGAAATTGTGTATCTTGATATTGTTGTACGTATGAGGAAGTACAT
>CAJQZM010011270.1:0-25497 GCA_907164665.1 Colias nastes | reverse complement strand
CGATATAATATGAATACCTCTTTATAATGAAATGTAATTTAAATTAACGTCGTAGTCAAATATAATTTTATTCTTAAAAATAATAATTACATTAACATCATTTGTAAAGCTGAAGGTAATTTATTTAAAATCTTCAATGAAAAATGTATTAAAGAAAGGCAGAATTATCCATAAAGAGAATAAGTATTTAAATACTTTATATTGAATAATATACAAAAATTGCTGGAAATTATATTCAAGAAGATAATATTAATTTCTTAGTTCAAAGAATTATTTTGTAAGTTGATTAATACAAGACCAATAAAGAAAGAATTATCCATAATAACTTACCTTTACAAAAATTTAATCTTTTATCCATATTTTCCGCGTCGTGTTGATTATTTACAATTATATGAATGTAAAATTAATTAATGAGATAATTTTCCATCCACTTAACGAACTAATGTTTTATTTAAATGCTAATTTAACAAACTCAGGTCTGGAGGGACAGGCTAAAGTGTAACTTCTGAATGAAACTCAATTATAAGACCATTAACTTAAGTAAATGGTAAGTGCAACTTGATCGTGGAATACAAATATTTCTTAATAGAACACTGTGTAAAATTACTATTGCAATTTATGTGATTACTGTGAAACAATAAAAAAACATTTTAATTGGATATTTTGGTTAGATAAAATCATTGTACTTGTAGTTTTTTTTAATATGCATTTTTAAATAAATAAATAAACCATAATCATACACCGACCCATATATGTATTTTATTAGAGGAGTATGTTATAGAGACATTTATTCAAAAATCTGTCTTATTGTTTACCAAGACATATTATGCGAGAATATGTTTTGTTTTTGTTGATTCGGTTTGGAGCCGGACCAAATATGTTTGGAAAACTTGCAGATTTCACTGAAACAGAATTAAATGCTTTACAATCTATACTATTAGTATAAATCGAAAGATTTTGTTATTTGTTTGTTTTCTTGAACGCGCGAATCTCAGAAACCACACGTCCAATTAGAAAAATGATTTCACTGTTAGATAGTACATTTATCGAGGAAAACTATAGGCTATATATTTTCACGCTAAGACCAATAGGAGCAGAGCAATGTGCGTAAAACCGAGGGGCACAGCTAGTAACAAATAAAATCCTAAAATATACAAGAGCAAATATAAAATTCTATAATTAGTCAAAACTAATCCTCATAATTAATACAATGATTGAATTGCATAGAATCGGATTTTCAAATTGATTACAAATTAGTGGGATTCATTGAAATGCTAACAATGTAATTGTTCAATACAAATAACGTTCAATTGAGAATTTTTAATACAAAGCGCATTCGTTTACAAAAGGTTTTGCAACATATAATATTATAATTGTTTAATTATTGTGCGCAATTTATAAAGCGAATGCTCGTTAATATTTATCGTTCGTGACTAGCTAGATGTCAATGGCCTGTGTATGAAATTGTTTTGTTTTATAATATTGTATACTTGCGAAACATAGGCTTTATTTAATACTTGTTGTTCTTATACGGATTTGGCTGCATTGCTCCTATTGGTCTAAGCGTGAGGATATATAGCCTTCGTCAATATCTAACACTGAAATCATTTTTCATTCGGGCCAGGAACTCCTGAGATTAGCGCGTTCAAGCAAACAAACAAACTCTTCAACTTTATAATATTAAGTTATAGACAGAAGCTTTATATGGAATGATAAATATTATACGTTTGAATTTGCATATATCTTGTCGAAGCGATTACTAGTAAGGGCATGATCATCGGCCCATATTTTATCCTTCTGCAGGAACCTAGCCTCCTATGAGGGTTCAGGCCATAATCCACACTCATCTATTTATTATAACGTCATGTATACAGACTATCCTTATTTAGATAAAACGTACTTGAAATAGAGTTTTATTTTACCCACAAGAAAGTAGATGCATTCGAAATTACAACACGACTTAATATGTACTACGAATGGGAGGAAAGTCAATAAAAATGCATACGAAAAATCTACATAACACAGCAAAATTTTCCCCGATACAAGGGAGTATTTCAAACCACGAAGTGAATTCCGGGACATGACTTACTTTGTACGTAGATTGCGATCCCGTAGAGAAACAAAATTCTTGAGAAAACGTACTTCGTAGCTCGTAGCTACGGCGTAGCACGTCTACGATCTGATAGCTTTGCGAGTCAATGCAGTTGCATGAAAACTAAATAGGAATTGAAAATATATATTTTGATTTTGTTCTTACGTGTTTAAATTAAGTGCTATTTGTTTGAATGAGGTATGATAATTATAAAATATTTAAAATGACTGAATAAAATTAATAAATAAATTAAACAACAAACACAGATATTTTGTATGAACAGAGGATATGTTAGACGGTAATATATTTTTTGATTAATTATGTATTTATACCTAATATTTAATTATTTGTAATTACGAAATAAACCTATTTAAAAAGTTTTAATGAAATTAAAATACCACAATCGGCTGTACTTATATTTTCAGGAAAAAAATATCAAAGCCGTTATTTGACTCTTGGCAGAACTTTAAATCGACTTTCAACAAGTTCAGATGAAAAGAATATTCATTTAATTTTCTGAATAATAGTTTAAATTAAAGAAATTTTATCTTATAATTGCATTCGAAATGAACTTCGCTAGTGGGAAAATTACAGAGTGTGCTGACGGCCATTGTATTCATTTTAATTTTATCTACGCATTTAATAATTAAATACATGCATTATTCGAATAGTTTATTCTTAAATATTTTATCTGATAAATATTGTATCAATGTATAAAATATCAGTGAAGCATGCAGTGCAGCAGTAACATCGGTGTAACATCTTATTCCCATGTGAATTTCTTTTACAGCGCACGTGTGTAATCACGCGGAGATAGCTAGTTCAAGTATATTATAAAAGGTGTACAAATACAATCTAATCAAACATATCAAAACCCAAAACAGAACAAAACTTTACGATTCACGCACAACAGAAACCTCTCAACCGTAACCATAGCAACAAGATAGCAACACAAAATCATAATGAACATTACAACAACATATTATCTCAAACTAAATAGAACTTCAGAAGCAATATAAAGGAATTAAAACACATTTCAGACCGCAGTAATGCTGTCGAGATGAAGAACTTTCGTCGTCAAAGGTGTGGCCTTCAAGAGCTCTTTTGAGAGATCGCTGAGAGCATCGCCAACTCGATTTAAACTTGACTAAGTGACAACTATCACACCGTCGCGTAACCTGCACATACATTATAAATGGAAATGTGACTTTGTTACGCCGATATATTATAAGCTGCTGAATATTTGATATCAAAATTTGTAACAAACACAAACCAGAACTAAGGAAAGGGCGGCAAGGCTGTACAGACTAACTAGATAAATAAGGCCAGTGATCAATTTTATGCCAAGAAACAAAAGTAAGAATGAAGATAAACAAAATTAAATATAGAAATTTACCCTAGGATAAATTATAGAAAGGTGATTTATATACATGTGTAAATATATTTCAGATCTAACCATTAATTTAATCTAAACCAAGCACAATAATCAATATTATTTACTTATCCCATCCTAACCATTCAAGATTACAGAATCACGCTACAACGTGCTGGAGCCGGGAAACAAATGAAATAATATCCACCGATACTTCATAAAAAATATTTGTGGCACTCGAGGACTGCCGCGGTAAAGCTATTGCATAGCATCGCATCGCTGTGCCGGTTGGAGTGGGGGGTGTTAGGTTTTTTCGTTACGGAATTTTTACATTCGGTCGCCGCGCTCAAAGTCTGAGATAAAAGCTATGCAATAGCTCAAAAAGTGAACAATAACGTTGACCCGGTCGCAATACGATGTAGTGTGAATCATCCTTAACAAAATCAATTAAAAAGTTAAAAGTTACATTAACATTGAACTATTATTATGTAGGAAACATAACGGTGTAACAGCGGCCTCGCATGCTGGATAATATTAGAATTAAAAGACAAATGTATAGCGTCCTGTCGGGGATTACTTACGCACTTAGAGGCTTAGTACCCTTTGTGGAAATAATCCGATTACAAGACAACGGAAATTCCTTCATAATTTTACGATTTCTTGTCAAGATTTCGGGTTTATACATAATGAGAATAAAGAGTAAAGCGGAATGTGATTTTATTATTTTTTTATGTTTTTTTCGTCCGGTCTTATCAGTCAAATAGTTCGAGTTCAAACAAACCAACAACTGAAAATAACTAAATTCACAGAGATAAATAACATAAAACCTAACTACATTCTATAATCGATTGTCATTAGCAGCTTTTATAAGCATTATCGATTATTTAACCAATAATTACCTGACAAAAATAACAGCAATGAAGAAGATCTTTTCATAAAGGTATGTTCGGTGCAATGACCACCGAACAGCCTAGTCAGCAATTCTAGGTATCGCGGGCGGCGTTTAACATAAATTAATTCAGTCCACAAAATAACATATTACCGTCGCGACGCGTAACATTAACATTAAACATATAACATAACATAACATTTATTTAACAGAAAATTAATTAGTGTAAATTTTAGTTTGATTTTATAACAAATCCCTCCAACACTAGCCACGCAGCCCACCACTGGGTATATCGCCCTACAAGGTATATATGAAAAGAATAACCATAATATTCTCACGTCAATTCCAAAATACATGTTATCGCGTTGCTATCAACATATCCACAACATAATATAAGAATACAATAAATCGTACATACAACAAAAACATGTACAAACAGCCCAATAATATTCATATTACCTCCAATTTCCGTCATTCGATAAATCACGCGTTGATCCTCTTATCCAGAGATTCAGCTGCTTTTGAAATATTTCCTTATTTCGATTTATGTAGGAATTTTTAATGAACAAATTGTTTATGTTCGAGGCTTATCGAGGCTATTGTTTTTTAAATATCGCAGCTGCTTCGTTTTTGTACATTCTGAATTTTGTAATAACTTGTAATATATATAAGTTTTGGTATTTTTTTCATAGGTCAGCTATATATTTAATGGTATCAAAATAATGGATGAAATTCTTTGTATAGTTCGATGAACATCGGTCAATACGTATACTTTAAATGCTTTCTAGTTTTATACTCTACTAGCTGTGCTCCGCGGTTTTACCCGCAGTGCTCTGCTCCTGTTGGTCTCAGCGAGATGATATATAACCTGCCTTCCTCCATAAAATGGGCTATCTAACACCGAAAGAATTTTTCAAATCGAACCAGTAGTTCCCGAAATTAGCGCGTTCAAACAAACAAACAAACTCTTCAGCTTTATAATATTAGTATAGATATGGTATGATAGCCTTTGCTTTTCTACACAGTTTTATCAATTTATAACTAATAATCATTTTACAAACAGTCGACAACATTTTGTTGAAATTACTTTCCGCACAGTTCTCTTGTGTTCCTTACCCTGTAACATGATTCTACGTATCTATAACTAGCTGCGCTCCGCGGTTTCACCCGCGTGGCTCCGCTTCTGTTGGTCATGGCGTGATGATATATAGCTTATAGCCTTCCTCGATAAATAGGCTATCTAACACCGAAAGAATTTTTCAAATGGGAATGGGAGTAGTTCCTGAGATTAGCGCGTTCAAACAAACAAACAAACTCTTCAGCTTATAGTAGTATATAGTAGCTTAGTATAGATATGTATAAAATAAAGTCATCTAAGTTATACTGTTTATAACTCAAGAACCGCTGAGTTGATTCGGCTGAAAATTGGCGGAGTGGTAGCTTAGAAACAGGAGAAGAACATAGGATAGTTTTTATATCCAAATAAACAAAATACAATCGGGGTGGAGCCGGGGCGAACAGCTAGTATAATTTATATCGTCAACAATCTATTTGCCAAGGAAGTGTGTCAAGCAGCATGATCGTGAGGTTTGCGCAAACAAATATACGTCACAAGTTGTGACGTCAGTGACGCAACCACAGAACAATAACTGTCCAAATTAATCATACTGACTACACGAGCTGACGGTGACGAGAAATTTATAGATAATGCCATAAATTTCATAGTAATGTGTCTACAATTATTCGGGTTTTATTTATGACTAGTTGTGTCCCGCGGCTTTAGCCACATTGCTGCGCTCCTACTGGTTTTTGCATAATGATATTATACAGGGTGTAATCGTTAAGTGTGCACAGGCGATTATTCCGACTATTACAGATATCAAAAAACTTTGAACTGATATCGAAAGTTCTTAACCTAATGAGTAAAATGGCCATAATACATTTTTAAAAATAAAACGAGAAAAATCTAAAAAAATAACATTAAACCCTCCCATACATTTAGTATGAGATATGAATATCCCATGTACATTTAATATGAAAGATTTTAGCTTTTTCTTTCTTTTTTGGTTTTCTGCTTTAATTACTTGGCAAATTTGAAGGGAAGTTCATTGAGAAACTGTAAATAGAGCTCCTCATTGTATTGCACAATGAGGACGTCACTTCTAAAATCTGCTATGAATACAAAATGTATGGGAAATAAATTGTATGGGAGCGTTTAATGTAACATTTTTGGATATTTCTCGTTTTATTTTTAAAAATTTATTACGGCCATTTTACCCATTAGGTTAAGTACTTTCAATATCAGTTTAAAGTTTTTTTTATATCTGCAATAGTTACGGAATAATCGCTTGTGCACACTTAACGATTACACCCTGTATAGAAAGCCTTACTGGATAAATGAACTATCAAACAGTGAAAGAACTTTTTAAATCGTACCAGTAGTTTCTGAGTGTAGGGCGATCTGATTAATAAATAATATGAATATAGTAAATAATAAATTAAGTATACTTAAAGTAAGCTTTAGGCTTAGCGAAATTAAAGCTCACTACGCGTTGTGGTGACTCTTGTAAAAAAATATCTACAGAGATTTATACCAAGGATCAAACACAGTCTAAGTATTTCTTTTTCACTAATAGGAGATGGAAGTTTTTACCCAGAGCTGAAGCTGCGGTGCATAGCTAGTTAATAATAATATTAAAATAACAAGACTGGGAAAAATTTATCAAGAAGCGGGATTGAAATCCAAGTCTTAAACTTTAAGTACATCTTAGATAACTAGGCCAGTCGTGAGCTTTGCTGATCAAAATGAAATGAGTTTATTATCTCCATGTAATAATAATATCTATGTGGATCTGAACTTGTATTAAAAATATTAAAAAAAAATAGTTATTTGCAAATAAATCATATTTTTAAAACGTGACGTTACTGTGGAAAGAAAAGTGGAAAAGTTACTAACACTTTCTTTGAATGCAAAAGAAAATTTAATTAATGCGTTATAAATGCCTTATATTATTTCAATTTTTGAAAAATATCTTGTAGGTAACAATATAACTAATTGCGTAGAGATGTAAAGTTAGCAAGTTGCGTAAAGTTAGCATTATCGCTTATAAATTTATATTTAAAACACCCAGTAGAAAATATATTATTTGTAAAATTCATAAACGATAATCGATTGTTAAAAAGAAGCGTCTTTCGCTTAACCTTAAGCCTCAGCATTCGAATAATTTTAATTGTAGGAACAATATACGCTGTCTATTTGCTTATATCCAACACATCCTAAAAACATTTTTTTTTATTGTTTAATTTATATAGAATTTAATATTATAAAACTAAATAGAAAACATAGGCACGTATTAACCCTCATTATCAAGGTTACATTTTCTCCAATCAATATAATTTTGTGCCACGTGTAGTGAAATCGACATGTTAGTTTTATTTTAGCATCACTATTTGAAATGAGAATTTAATATTTAAAACACACATTGAGAGATAGAAAATGTTAGTGAAATTTAATAGTCATAGTAAAAATAAGATCAAACCTTTTGATAAAAAAACGCAGAATATTCTGAATGAATTACCAAAAAAGGGTACTATCCCCTATTATTTTAAGAAAGACATGAGTTATGAAAATAAAAATAACAGCGAGAGAGAAGAGTTTTTTCGAGGGTCAAAAAGATAAAACCAAAATTATGCACCAAAATATAGCTGGTCTTTTAAATAAATTGGATTTAATAGAATTGGAAATATCAGAATTAAAAATAAAACAGAACTATGACATAAATATACTTTGCTTTACAGAAACATTCGTCAAAAGCGGTGATGAATCTAACATGCTACTTCAAAATTATAACATGGTATCTTGCTTTTGCAGAAAAAACGAAAAACGTGGTGGATCATGCATCTTTGTCGAAAGATCGCTAGAATATAAGGTTCTCGATGTTTGTAAAGATATTTCGGAAGAAAAGTTATTTGAATGTTGTGGAGTAGAGCTACCTTTATTTAAGTGTAACATACTATGTATCTATAGAATACCGAATTCAAATATTACAAAATTCTTCAAAAAGTTAGAAACTCTTCTTCACACAATAAAACGCAAAGATAAGAGAGAAATCATTCTAGCAGGGGATCTTAACATAGATATTTCTAAAAATAATAGTAGATCCTTTGAACTCAAAAATTTACTAAACAATTATAACATTAAAATACACATAAACGAACCGACAAGACAAAATTCATGTATTGACATTATAGCAAGTACAATAAATAGTGCTGAAGGCAAAACGTTAAAGCTATTTTTATCCGACCACGACACATGTCAAATTATGCAATTTAAAACTAACAACTGTACAAAAACAAAAGAATACTTTTTCATAAAAAATCGTGACTATTCACATGAAAATATTAAAAAATTCAACAAATATCTAAGCTGTTTAAAATGGAGCGATGTTTTTACTGAACCTAACGCCAATAAAGCGTTCAATAACTTCCATCAATGGTTCTGCCTTTTATACGACCTTTGCTTCCCTGTAAGTAAAAAAAATTATAAAATGCGGTTCAACAAAAGTAAAATGGGCAACTAAAGGTATCAAAACAGCTAGTTCTACAAAAAGACAACTTAGATTTCAATATTATAAAAACAAAGCTCAGGAAATTAAAATGAAGTATAGGAAATACTGCAAGATTTTAAAAAACTGTATAGACTATTCTAAAAGAACATTGAATGAGAAATATATTATTAAACTTTCAAGTAATAAAATAAAAGCTACCTGGGATGTAATAAAAAATAATAGTAATAATAATATACTGAAAACATGCATTGACAAACTTAATATAGATAATATTGACGTGAATGAACCTATGATTATTGCTAATAAATTTAATGACTATTTGATAAATATTACTAAAAATAAAATCAACTCAAGTACAGGACCTATGAATAAAAATTATAAAAATAATATTAACCCAGTCAGTAAAAGTATCTTTATTGCTCCTACTTCCATAACAGAAGTCTTAAATATTATTCAGTCACTCAAAAATACAAGAGCTGTTGGCTATGACTCTATCTGTACTACTATACTCAAGGAATGTAAAGAGTATATAGCACATGTTCTGGAAAATATTTTAAATAAATGTTTCGATCAAGGTATATTTCCAGAAATGCTGAAGCTATCAGTGATAAGACCCTTACACAAAAGAGGAAATCGGAGCGAGATTAACAATTATCGCCCCATTACTTTAATTTCTATATTTGCAAAAATCTGTGAAAAGGCTATATACAAAAGATTATCAACGTTCTTTCTAAAAAATAATGTTATAAGTTCACAACAAAGTGGTTTCCAAAAAAACAAATCCACAGAGATGTCTATATTTTCCGTGTTAAAAAGTATAACTGAGAGCATTGATAAAAAGATGCCTGTAATATCAATATTTTTGGATTTGACAAAGACATTCGATGTGGTTAACCATGACATATCTATATATATAAAACTCAAAGGTGACTGATATAGTGATCTATCAACGCACATCCCAAACCACTGGGCGTATCGGGCTGAAATTTGGCATGCAGGTAGATGTTAGGACATAGGCATCCGCTAAGAAAGGATTTCCCGAAATTCTTGCGGAAACGGGGAAAAACGGGGATGCACGTACAAAGTCGTGGGCGGAAGCTAGTTATTGAATAAGTGCGAACAATATGGAATCAGAGGCATTGCCTATGACTTAATCAAGAGTTACTTATCCGGAAGAAAACAGTGTGTAGAAATCTCAAATTTAAATCAAAAACATGAAATGACGCAGTATAAATCAGCTTATGAGTATAATACGTGTGGTGTACCACAAGGAAGCATGTTAGGACCTTTACTATTTCTAATTTATATTAATGATTTACCAAACGTGACGAATTATAATTGTGCATTATTTGCTGATGACATATGTTTGACAATTCCTGACAATCAAAAAGATTCTGACTATAACATGACATTGAACAATACATTAAATTCTATTATGACATGGCTTGAGAGTAATGATTTGACACCCAATATGACAAAAACAAAATTTATTCAATTTTCTAATTATCAGACAAATAAAATTAGCATAAATCTAGAATACAATGACAAACAAATAAAGCAAGTAGATAGTACAAAGTTTCTCGGGGTACAAATTGACGAGCATTTAAACTGGAAGTTACACTGTGAAATAATCTGTACTAAAATTAACCAGTTCGTATTTGCCCTAAGAAAACTAAGAAAAACAATTTCGTATGAAGCTGCCCTGACAGCATATCATGCTTACGTTGCGTCTGTGCTAAGATATGGTATACTGTTTTGGGGAAACTCAACGAATGTAAAGGATGTCTTTATTGGACAAAAGAAATGTGTTAGGGCTCTCTGTAATGCGTCCCCAATGGACTCTTGCCGACCACTCTTCAAAAAATGCAAACTATTAACATTAACTGGTTTGTACATCCTAGAATCTTGTATTTTTGCTAAGAAGCATAAGGATTTGTTTAGATCTGCAAAAGAAGGATATCAACTTGGCAATAGAGACCCTACAAGGCTGCTGATGCCTAAATGCCGTACGGCCTTATACCAAAAAATGCATCTGTTATGTGTATACATATATTCAACGAAATTCCCAAATCTTTGAGGGAATTGCCATATTTTAATATTTTTAAAAAGCGTTTAAAAGCCTGGCTAATTGAAAAATGTTATTATGACTTGAAAGAATTTTTTCAAAAATCAAAATAATGACATAATATTGTAATTATTTGTATAAATTTAATTGATTTATAGTAAAAATAAATAAATAATAATAATCAACTTGTAATAAATAAAATTGTTATATTGCTATACTAGGTATAATTTATAATGTGTATAAATATAAATGTAAAATGATCTAATGAACTAATGTAAATAATATATTGTATAATAACTTACGTTAATTAGTTTAATTATAAAATTAAATAAGCATAATATAAATATTTGTATGCCAATTTGTTGGCGAATTGTGCGGACATGAAAATTATAAAAACTTTGTGACCACAATTCAGACAAATAAATTTTCATTTCATTTCATTAGTCACTGTGTGTTTCTACATAAAAGGATCTTGACAAACTAGCAGTTAAGGCATCGTCCTAATAGATTAAGCGTTTAATAGGTAAGGTTGAGATATGAAATACCTCAGCCCAATTTCACATAGAGTTCAATAATCTAAACTGATATTATCAAAAGGAAAGATTTCTTGATTACTAGCGGTCCGCCACGGCTGTGCCCGTGGTTCATGTTTAGTGTTTACGTTTTCTCTCCATGATAACCATCTTCGTACTTTATCGAGTTATGCGCTTACCAACACATTTTGCGATTCATTATTATTATTATTATATAGAAGATAGCTACACCCTAAATAAATAAAGAATTTCACTGAGTAAAAAAATAATTATTTACAATCAAACCACTCTATTATTACAAATATTTTTTTCCATTAATGATCCTCATAATAATACTTAGTAAAACTAACCCAATACAATTAGTGAGCAATACAAGAAACACTCCACCCACTCTATTATTACAAATATTTTTTTCCATTAATGATCCTCATAATAATACTTAGTAAAACTAACCCAATACAATTAGTGAGCAATACAAGAAACACTCCACCGCAAACGTAGGTATAAATCAAGAAAAAATTACTTGCTCTGCGAACTTTTTCCCCAGAGATCTCTCACAATTACAATGAAGTTGTAGTGTTTCTTCTTAATGTAAAAAACACTAACAAAACTATCTTGTGATATACTGAAATACACTAATTGCTTACGGCTTAGTTGTGTAGTCTTTCTTGGGTAGGTGATTTTAGTGTGTTTATATTATTTGGTTTGCTTTTAGGGCTAATTAAACTAATTGAAGAATTGAAATGCTAAACCTATTTTTACCGAACTATTTATAATTTAAAGTGACAGCAGGTAGGTATTTTTAATTCAAAGTTTTGATTATATCACTTATTACTGTTTACAGTATAAAACTAGGGCATGTTTCACTTTGTACTAATAATAATAATTTGATTTTTGCCGTTGATCATGTAGCCTGTTTTCCTCAAATACATTTATGAATTTTCGGAGACTAAACGTTCTTAAATGTTTCATGAGCACCCTTTATCTTAATTTATAAGCCCTCAGATATAATTATGTATAGTAAGAATATTGTTGAAGCTTTAGACTTAAGAAAAAATAAGTTTTTTCTTCTTAGCATTTTGAAGATAAGACTGAACCTTATAAAGTTTCTTATTTACATAAGTGAACCCTAAAGAAATGTTTAATGTATCCTGTCTAACACAAGATGACAGCCAAGATGTAACAAGCCGCAGTAAAAATTCAGATAAAAACGCCATTTACGTAAGCAAGCTGAAATGTGGGACATAAAATAAACAAATAAAATAACATTATGACCCCCAAGGGACCCACGGTTTTAATGTCTTTCGCAAAAAATGCGCTAACTACGTAAGTATGTTTATGTTTTATGTGAAAAAGTTATGACATGTCTAAATTACGAATGCGTAGTTTGTGAACTTTGAAAAATACTTTATAATGTACACAGCTGGCTCTGTCTATCGATAAAGACGATAGAAGATATAGATAGATATAAGAAGTCAGAATTTACTTATTTAATATTATTTAGAACTAGCTGCGCTCCGCGGTTTTACCCGCAGTGCTCCGCTCCTGTTGGTCTTAGCGAGATGATATAATATATAGCCTATAGCCTTCCTCGATAATGGGCTATCCAACACCTAAATAATTTTTCAAATCGGACCAGTAGTTATTGAGATTAGCGCGTTCAAACAAACAAACTCTTCAACTTTATAATATTAGTATAGATTATTTAGAATTAGTAAGAGGAATGTCAGAGGAAGCAATGGGGCAGGTGGACCACTTGATATTAAGTGGTCACCTCCGCCCACAAACATTAGTAGCACGGGTAGTGTTACAGATAAAACATCTACTAAGTATTATCGGTAAAATACATTTAAATAAAATAGATTTTCTGAAACTTCATGTTTGTGATCACAACACCATCGAGCATCAGCAAGTTACATTGCAATAAACAAAGAACTTAAACCTTTAAAAAGTTGTCCAACCAAACAACAATATGTCACACTTATATTGTTTAAAAAGACAAATCTACAAAGCTACAATTTCCCCTTTGATACACTCCCAAAGAATACGAGACAAAATTGCAAAAAACATCTCAATAAATCAACGGAATCTTCCTTACATTTAATTTTAAAATGCTCAGCATTTACTGCGTTATTGCTCCCTTGAGACAGTCCACGATTTGTCGCACCGTTACGCGCTGTGACGTTGTTTTCAAATTGAAAAGGAAAATATCTTCACATTTTTAATTTATGGGTTTCATACTCTCGAGATTCTGCTCGCCTGGTACCTTGTGCACGGCAGCGTTATGATGAAGAGATGCAATTTATTTGGAAAACTGTAAAAGAAGAACATTTAAATAGTTGTAGAATTTTATTGTTAATACTATATAAAACTTTAATTTGTACTGTCTGCGTGTCTGTCTGTATTGTACACAAAAAATATTGTGTCGAGTTACTTAGACAATTTCTAAATCACATAACAAAAAATAGAATTTACAATGATGCAGGTAAGCATTACTGATTATTTTTAACTAGCTTTGCTCCGCGGTTTCACCCGCATTGCTCCACTCCTTTTGGTCTTAGCATGATGATATATAGCCTATAACCTTCCTCGATAAATAGGCTATCTAACACCGAAAGAATTTTTAAAAATTAGCGCGTTCAAACAAACAAACAAACTCTTCAGCTGTATAATATTAGTATAGATTTGATTCAAAATGTGGCTAAGTGTAAAAAAAGGGTTATACACTACACAGGACGCACCTACTTAAAAATGATCTATGAAATACATGTAATCTTAAAGTACATAATCATATTATGTACATACAATATGTCTAACTACATAGTTAGACCACCGCAGTTGTATCAAATAAATAAGATATTTATAAAATCAGTAAAGGGAATGTTGTATTATTATTCTCTATTCTTGCTATTGTGGTTGAAGTACTAATATTTTCGTATCGTATCGAAGCTTTTGCTTTATTATTTATTTAACGATATCATTTGTATTTAGTTACATATGATGAGAAATATGATTGTATGTTTGTATATTTTCATTTTCTACTTTTATAAATATACTAGTTGCCCCACCTGGGTAGGGTTTTTTGTAATTCAACTTTTATAGTTTGTTAAACGGACAAGGTTTAACAATCAATTTATTGCAAGTGGAGATAAATATAGCAGACCACAAAGATATTTAGCTTTTTAAAGCATTCAAGTGCTCTATATTAGACCGCAAATTAATCTATTGAGCCGTTCGACAACGAGACCAATTTCTTAAAAGATTTAAATATTTTATCTTCAACAAAAAATGATTTAAAAATACTAAATATTATAAATTGTAAGCGATGTCATACTTAAGACATTTTCTTATAAAACTACCTCAGCATAAAAATGTAGGTAGGTAACTTTTTAAACTTCAACCTTTTTAAAAGTACAAGCTCTTGTTAGCCAATTATGCAGAAATTTTAAGAAGTAACAACTTTTGAAGTTACCACAGCAATTTTGATTCGAGCAAAGTTGGGTACATTTTAATGGAAGGGCTTATAGGAACTATCGTTTAATATTCGTATATACAGGTTGTCCCACTATTGGTATACTAAGCGCGAAGCGACTTGTAGTTTTGCATAGGTACACTGATCACGTAAAAAATACTTAAACAACAAAATAACGTCAAAAATTGTGTTTTGTGTTTTCTTCTCTAGTTTCGCGCAGCCGGCATATATCGCTTCTCTAATATGAGCATTTTGTCTATGAAAATATAATCTTAAACGATAGCTCACGTGATGGTGTCAAAGTTGGGCAGGTTACTTGTTATGGGTGTACACATAGAGTTTTAAGAATTCTCTGGAATTTTATAAGTATTTTTTACGTACTCAGCGTATGCAAAACTATAACCTCCTTTGAGCTTGATATACCAACAGTGGGACACCCTGTATAATATGAAAATTTGTTGTTATCAGCTTTCTGTTTCTGAATGTAGTTCGGAAAGTAAATATGTTTAAATATATATAAAGTTTATACATAAAATATGATTATATTCATTGCTGAATCATTAACTAACTTAAATAAGTAGATACATGCTATAATTATAGTCATTTTGGTTTGTCTAATACATCATATTAAGTACTGTTCATAAAAATAAAATTAATTAGTTCTGCTGCTTCATTTTTGATCTAATATAATTGAAAGCTGTATGCATCCCTATGACGTTGTATGCTTGCCTATTTTTTCTTCATTAATTGTACTATATGAATGCATTTAAATAAAATAGTATCACGAAATATTGTAGTACCTATCAAACATAATATTTACTTATCTTTACTATATCTATATATATAAAACTCAAAGGTGACTGATATAGTGATCTATCAACGCACAGCCCAAACCACTGGACGTATCGGGCTGAAATTTGGCATGCAGGTAGATGTTAGGACGTAGGCGTCCGCTAAGAAAGGATTTCCCGAAATTCTTGCGGGAACGGGGAAAAACGGGGATGCACGTACAAAGTCGTGGGCGGAAGCTAGTATACCATATATTATATTATGTAGCTTTTAATATTCAAAGACGTGATTGAACGAAATAATATAGAATTTCATATTCTACACGTGAGAGCATGTCAATAAGATGGCAAAATTATAATAACTTATTTGATGAAATTTTGGCAGTGCCAATTTTCTAAATATTTTCACTTTATAGACAAAAACAATATTTTTCAGTAGTAAAATACTGAAAAATCTTAAATACTGAAAACGTATGTACGAGCTGATGCTGGCCACTTTTAACTAATATAAAGTTTAATTTAATAAAATGATAAGAAATTCTCAAATTTCTTGATACATTATTTTTAAGTTAATTTCATAACATAAATATAAGCATTTTGTAATCAAGAATGAACGAAGAATGAAGAAAGCTCATTTTATTAGGAACTAGCTATGCTCCGCGGTTTTACCCGCAGTGCTCCGCTCCTGTTGGTCTTAGCGAGATGATATATAGCCTATAGCCTTCCTCGATAGATGGGCTATCTAACACCGAAAGAATTTTTCAAATCGTACCAGTAGTTCCCGAGATTAGCGCGTTCAAACAAACTCTTCAGCTTTATAATATTATAAGTAAATAAGTATAGATTTAATGTGGATTTATTCATTTGGAGTCATACCAGAATGAGTGACAAAGAACGTAGCTTTTTTTTCAGAAAACGGCGAATATTTCAAAAGCATTTACCACGAAAACGGAATTTCAAAGATTTTCACGACGATACAAGTATTATAATATTATCTCATATAAAAATAAAAAAGAATATTATCCAAACCAAATGGTATTTTAATGCAAAAGACTACCATTATGCTAGTAAAAAAAACAATAAAAAAACATAATTGCGTAGTCCGATTTTCTTTATCCCGCCGTTTGTTATCAAAATCCTTAATTACTTTCATCGTTTCGTGAAATTTAAAGATTTTTTAAATTGTATACATTAATGGAGGATAAAAAATAACATTTTGTTTATTAAAGTGAAACTTCTTTAGGTGCGTTGAGAGTAAAATTTCAAGGTCGCGTCATAGTAATGCCGTCACGTCATGGCGTCGATTTTGGTATTCAAAATCTTGCCAAAGAAATTACACTTCTGCCACGTGTGCTCGGCACACACGCTCTTTTTAATATTTTCTTATATGACGTATAGATCATCATTTTATTTTAGAGAATAGTGGAAACGATTAAATAAAAATTAATCATTATCACGCTGTTATTCCCACTTTTTCTTACCATGATTTAAAAAATTAAAGATATAATATTAATTAATAGTTTTGATAGTTACTCTAAGAAATCTTATACTCAACTGTATACTGGAAGCAAGATGAATGAAATAATCAAGAAGCTTTGTGTGTTACTTTTAACTTTGTATGCAAATTGACGTCCTTTCTTTGTACTCAATCTTAATCTCGATTTAATTTATTCAATCAGTGCAGACAGTCAAAGCAACTCTTATTTTATTTTTAACTAGCGGTCCGCCCCGGCTTCGCCCGTGGTACATATTTCGCAATAAAAGGTAGCCTATGTTCTTTCTCAGGGTCTAAAGATTATCTGTGCCAAATTTCATCAAAATCGGTCCAGTAGTTTATGCGTGAAAACCATACATACATACATACATACATACAAACCTTTCCTCTTTATAATATTAGTATAGATTACTAAATAACCTTTATTTAGTAATCTATGGTCAATGGTCTAAAGAAAGTATTATTCATCATGTATGTATGTATACATGTTGATACTCATATTATTTTATCACATTTAACAAATAAACAATTACCTATTATTTTGTCCCAAAATAAAATAAACCGTAACTACGTCACTTTACTCTGAAATATATGGCTATTTCTGTTCATTGTGTATCGCTTTCCCAATTTAGGTGTATTATCTTTCAAACAATCCATCAAGCCAATTACATATGAACACATATTATATTATTCTACATAAATATAGATGGACACATAATATTTTCATACCTTTCTCATTTTTACTCCCAAATACGCTAAACAGAACATAATATCCAGAACTCAAACTAACTACAAATTATAGTAGCAACTGCATCTATTGAAGAAATTAAATTGAAAGCCTTCCAAGACAGTAAATAATAACTAAATAGTTTATCTTATTTAAGCTAAGGAAAAACATCCAGTATTGTGGACCGTCTGAAATGTAATTTGAGACGATAAACTGAGTTAGCGATGTCTACTGCACTTGGCAAAGCGATATTAAACTGTATTAAATATATTACAAAGTATGAATATGTTCAGAGAAAGTCTTTGCTTTTTAGGTTATAAACAAAGACTTTGCTTCTACTTTTTAACACGCTTTTATTAGCTTCACCTGTATGTATGTATGTAACAGACAGCAGACTCCTATAGACTCGATTTTGACCTATTTTATTCAAACAGATTTAATTCAAACTTGGTACACTTATCAAGGATATGTAGCAATACAATAATAATTTCATGAGTATCTCTTATTTCGCGTTACTTTTATTAAAACGTGTTTTTAAGTAGATTTACTATGGTTAAAGTTGAAACTTTGGCAAAACAGTATAAAAAATTAGGTATCAAAAATTATTGTATCAAAGTTGCTAGAGGTTTTTGTAGTACCTTCTCCGTTAGTTTTCATTTATTATAAGTCTTATACAAACCACTCATTGGCTTTATCTAGGAGTATCTTTGTTACAGCTATAAATAAAACTAATACTTTTAACTATAACCAACGACCAGGGTGATCGCATCTTAGTCCTAGTGTTACTTAAATTGCAGGTTAGTACATTAGTACAAAAATACTAATTAATTATGACAATATTCATTAATGACAGTTATATAAAATTACTGTACCAATTTTTTTCAACGACGACGACAGTACCAATTTGTTTGGATTGAATTATTTAAACTAGTAAGAATATGTCACAAAACTGGGGAGGGGGGAAAGTCTAACTTTTTTACAATAAGGAGCAGGAAGAAGACGTGAAGGGTCTAATTCATGTAGGGCAGTGAAAGACCATATTTGAAGGCGGTTTATGCTTTTTATAACTATAAAAAGCGTATAAACATATATACTAAAAATGTTGTATTGTTTTACCAGAAGTATTTTGCAAATTAGTCAAGTAATCACAAAATAAAAAATAAACTTGCAGTATAAAATTTGTCCGCTCCAAAAGTCCGTACAAGGCGATATAATATATCTTGTCAGTTAGATATTTTTTACAAGAATAAAGCGCGTCACACACGGTGAAGATACTATAATATTTTATGTTAAGATACTCTAATATAAAACGTTATAGTATCTTAAGGTATCCGGTATCAGCGTTCTGACCATCATTTTTCTTTTTGTCATTGCGTACTAAGACCCCTGTAGAACCGCCATCCTGTTACAAATGACCCACAAAATTTCGGGTACCTTAAGATACTATAACGTTTTATATTAGAGTATCTTAACATAAAATATTATAGTATCTTCACCGTGTGTGACGCGCTTAATACTCGAATAATATTTCAATACAAAAACTATCCCAGCAGCAGCCCTAACATAAAATGAAATATAAACTGGAGGCCGAGGACAAGATAAACAGTTTTAAGATGTCCTCGCCGGGTACACGGTTTCTCGCTCAAAATTAAATTAACTTCGCCTTTTTTGCCACTACAGTGAATATACGGAATATACGGTTATAGTGTATGAGGATATCTGCTCAATGTTTGAGTGTTTATTAACTTTTTATAGACCTTGAATGTAGCCGGTTTATAACTCATTGTTTCAATGATAACTAACCCTTATTACTATTTAGTATTTAGTACTAGTTTCGTGTTGAGTTGTTTTTATTAACATAGCAACTGAGCAGTTTTAATGTAGATTTTAGTTTATGAAGATAGTTAGGAAAATTGAGAGCCATGAACTTGTAAGCTACTTTCATAAAAATCGATTGATCCTAAATCGGACGACGACACGCAATGAGACGAGAATCTAGCACCTAGGTATATGTGAATTTAAAATTCCAACCTACACCTTATAAGGGCATTATGTCCAGTGCAGTTTAATCTTCGAGACACCAGCTAAACATATTATTTATGACCCATAGTTTTACACATACTTCTTTAAAAACAGTTCTTATTCCATCAGGCCCCGGAATCACAGACACAATAGAAAATCTATTGTGTCGCGGTCGGATCTGGCCGTTAGGGGCTCAATGGGTTATAAGGTACAACTTATATTAAGTATTCTACACATAATTACACTGAGACCCGAAGACCTTTATATGGAAAGATGCACGCTTGAATCAATTTTCTTTACGGAAGTCGTATAAAATGAGTTTATCACAGATACAAGCTGGCAACTATATTTATAGCCCTTGCACAAGATGAGGAACTAATTTTAAAGGGAATTTAACTGCTGTATGAAAGCATCATGAGCTCAAAGGAATAATTACACCGTCGACATTTTGTAGATAATGTGAAACCGACGAACGGTGATTTTCAGCGCATTTAATTCTGAGATAATGTGCTATTTATTTTGAATGGGGTTTTAATTATGTTGAATTTGGTTAAAACTTTAGAATGGTAAATGATTAAAATACTACGTTATTGTTCATGCTTTTGTGTTACCTATATTGTATATTATATTGTATAAGTGATTGTAATATTCTTTACGAACACCAGTAGGTACCTAAAGCATAAGCGTAAGAATTTATTTTTTAAATATAAATGGGAAATATTAATAATAAATATTGTCTTGGAAAGGGTTGTAATGTCTGCTTACGAAACTAACAAGTATAAAAATAACTACGTTAAAAACAACCGACTTCAAAAACGGATGCCGAATTGATAACCTCCTTTTTTTTGAAGTTGGTTAAAAAATTTAATATTAAATGTGTGTACATAATATGGTTAATTATGCTCTATCTCCACTCATGAAGCAAAACATCCCAAATAAAACGGTGCCTATATCGTAGAACCAAAAAGTTAGATGACATGTGTCATGTAGGAACCCACGCAGTACCCATTTGGTGGATTATCCTAAATTTTCACAGCAGACTTGTGTATTTGGTTAATGTATATTGTGATGTACACTTCGACTAATTGATAAAGATTAGATATAATACATTATATAGGTATACTAGCTTCCACCCACGACTTTGTACGTGCATCCCCGTTTTTTCCCGTTCCCGCATGAATTTCGGGAAATCCTTTCTTAGCGGATGCCTACGTCCTAACATCTACCTGCATGCCAAATTTCAGCCCGATACGTCCAGTGGTTTGGGCTGTGCGTTGATAGATCACTATATCAGTCACCTTTGAGTTTTATATAGATAAAGCTGAAAAGTTTGTTTTAACACGCTAATCTCGGGAACTATAGGTACGTGATCTCTAGTCCTATATACTGTATAGATTAAGTATTTTATAAGTACTATCAGGCGAAGCAGAGGCGGATCACTAGTATCTAATTATAATGGCATGTGCAGACATAGACAGACGTAGGGACGCCACTGTAAACTGTAGTTCACTGTAATTCCGTACTTAATACATTATTAATTAATATCTTTCTGCTTGTAGCATATTAGTAAACAGAAAACAGACGTAAAACTTGCTATACAATTAACATCATTATAACATAACAATATACTGGATTAAAAGTAGCTAATAAGGGTCAAACCGGATAATACCGGCTAATTCCAGTATTATCCGGACATGGGTTGTGTGACAATTAACAGGACATACACAAGATAATTGCTTTTCTAAATGTCTCAGTAGGACATTTGATAAGGGGTCAACGGCCGCTACTTCGGACAAAAACATTCAGGACAAAGGCTGAAGGGCCTAATGTAAATTGAATCCCATCAAAAACATAAATGTAAAAATTGGAGCCAAGTTCAATCGTTGACTTAATTTGCCAAAAAAAGAAATGTAATCTGCCCTAGCGATACTAGCGCGAGTGAGTGTGATGTCAGAGGCGCATCGAATCCACAGATGTTTCGTGCTAAAATATGTAAACTTCAATAATCTATATCTCAGTCATTTATTGATGGATTTCAAAATTTTTTTCGGCCACTGATTAAGTAGTTTTGATCTATATTTTAACACTATTATGGTGAATATAATATTTTCTATTTTTATAAACTTTTCCATTTTTCCATACTTACAAATTAATGTCATTGAAAAAAAAATTAAATACAGATAAATTCAGTATTTTCTGATTTTTTCCTTTGTACACACACTATTACCTAGTTGATTACAAAATTTGAACTTTCTAGGTCATCTGGAAGTGGGTTAGGTTTTGTATATATCTATGAGTCAGTCAGTCTTAAAAATTGCGATTTTTGGATATTAATATCTACGCAACTGTTTAATCTGTATTTATGAAATTTAAGGTTCTTGTTTATCTTGGGGTCCTCTTTATATGTACCAAATTTGGTTTGTTTAAGTTAAATAGTTTTCGAGTTATAAGGGGGTGAAAAGTGGCTCCAAATGGTTCGTGTAAAAATACACAAGGCTGCTGCTCGCCAGTTCTCTTCGCTTGAACTCGGCTTGACACGCTGCCGCGTGTCTAGATATAAATGTTAGCCAAATTGTTACTAAGCAGTATAGTTATTTTGAGTGGTGTCGCTTCGGTCGACAAGGATAGGGAAAAACAAAAGAATGGCTCAGAAAGATTGTACTTGTGAATAAATTTCCGACATAAATAAAATTTAGATATAGGAATTTGAATTTGATTATATTTCAATTTGACAAGAAAAAAAGTTTTTTTTTTTTATAAATATCAATATAGAAATATATTACAAGTGGCATTCATTAAAATTGTGAATAACCGAGCATATTCTGATCATCCTCTTCTCGATTTTCCGAAATATCTATCTATATATAATATGTATATAAAAATGAAACCCGTTTTCCTTGGTCACGGCATCACGCGTGAACGGGTGGACCGATTTCGATAATTATTTTTTTATTATATTCCTTGAAGGATGGTTCTTATGTAGAGAAAACGTAAATGTGTACCACGGGCGAAGCCGGGGCGGACCGCTAGTTACTTATATATTTACTGCAATACGTGTAATAGACCGAAGCGCGAAGGTGTAAATATACAGGGTGTAATCGTTAAGTGTGCACAGGTGATTATTACGTAACTATTGAAGATATCAAAAAACTTTAAACTGATTTCGAAAGCCCTTTACCTAATGAGTAAAATGACAATAAAAACTTTTTAAAAATAAAACGGGAAAGGTCCAAAAAATTTACATCAATCACTCCCATACATTTAGTATGAGATATGACTATCCAAAACATGTACTTAATATGAAAAATTTTGGCTCTTTTTTTGGTTTAGTGCTTAAATTACTTCGTAAATTTTAATGAAAATTCATTTAAAAACTATAAATAGAGCTCGATGTGGAATACAATAGTATTCCAAAACGAGGACGTCACTTCGAACATTTGCTTTGAACACAAAATGTATGGGAAATTAAATGTATGGCAGTGTTTAATGTAACTTTTTTGGATATTTCTTGTTTTATTTTTAAAAAGTTATTATTGTCATTTTACTCATTAGGTAATGTACTTTCGATATCAGTTTAAAGTTTTTTGATATCTGTAATAGTTACGATATAATCGCCTGTGCACACTTAATAGTTATGGTTAGAATCAGAAGGTCAAACTGCGATCCAAAGACGTTATTTGTGTGTAAATAAACCTATTTTTCCACGTGTTTAAATATTTCTGTAAGGAAGATGACATGAAATTTATTAAATTAATGTATTATCTAACGAAATATACTTTCCTCGATGTTTGTTCTAATATAAAAGATGCTATATTCCAATGATAAATTACCTTGTTTGGAGAAACTGTACACTGAAAAATTAAGCTAAGAGCTGAGTAATTAAAATAAGCGTTAAATTTATTTTTGACGTGACAACGTCTTATAATTCGATAGAGCCGGCTGCACGCACGAAAAAACATGACTCATGCGGCGTTACCTCGCTCTGAGGCGTTCCATGTAAGGCTTGAAGTGCAAGCGAGAGCGCGGAACGAGCGACAAAGAAGCACAATCGGACGTTGTCACGTTCAACTATCGTCAGTAAACCGACTTTACAGACAACCAATTTTTTTTTTTTACAAGGGACAATATCCACTTTTTATACTTTTATATGGATTCTGAAAAATTTAATTAATAAATACTCAAAAGAATACCATGCCATTTATACATTTACGATATAAACTAAGGTTTGTGTTTTAAATTTGTAGTTAAATATAAAAAACATTCGTTTTTACTGTTAAAAAGTCATATTTTTCTGTAGTATATTTTATCCATAACACAGGATGCTTCTTGAAGTAAACTGAATAACGTTTTTTATAGTAACATAACTTCGTGGGTATTATAATATACATAATTTAATGTTTATATTATATTTAATTGCAATTGCCGTCCAGACACATTTGTAAAAAATAATACATTTGCACATACTAATATTATAAATGCGAAAGTAACTCTGTCTAGTCTGTCTGTCTGTTACTCAATCACGCCTAAACTACTGAACCAATTTTCATGAAATTTGGTATGGAGATATTTTGATACCCGAGAAAGGACATAGGCTACTTTTTATCCCGGTAAAATGACGCAATCCCGGAAATCCCACGGGAACGGGAACTATGCGGGTTTTTCTTAGACTGCGCGGGCGAAGCCGCGGGCGGAAACCTAGTAAAAATATAAAATATAAAATAAAAGCTCATTTATTTTCTACAAACAAGTTACAATCATTTAAGACTATTTTTATATCTACGTTTATACACTAAGTTAGTCAATTTACATTAAAAGTAAGTTATTTGTAGTTTATTTGTTTGTTAACAGTATTTTTAGCTTTATTAAATTTTTAATTTATTTTAAGTTTATGAATTGTCATTTATTTTCTTATTTCTTTAAATGTTTTGTTTAAGGATTGTCTGTAGAAACCCCGTTTTGGGTAAAGGCCTCCTCCAAAAATTCCCAAATGTCCATGTCCTGTGCATTCTCTTTCTAGTTTGAACCGACAGTCCTCGTTCCAAGCGATAGTATGTCGACAAGGTCCTGACGCGACGTTATAAGTTGCTACTTTCAATTGAGTTGATAGTTTATTAATTCTGTTCTCTAGTTGTGTGTATTCATTTGGAGGGTTGTGGTCATTATCTTCCACGGTGACCAGCCGGGTTGGAAGATGTTCTTGGTATCTGGTTCTTGTTGTGCTGTGATCTATGTTGGAGGAGGGGCTTAGTTGCTATATGTTCTTGTTATTTACGTTCTGAGTGTTATTTGTTTTAACTGTATTTGTATTTACTAAAAAGTTTAACATGCCGTGTTCTATCACTCCTTCTGATATGCTATTTGATCTTTTGGCCGTCGATTTGAGCTGTTGTTGTTTATTTTTTTTATTGGCTTGAGTAGTTTTCTCATTTTTTGGGATTGTGCTGTTTTCAGGTGATAAAGAAAGTTTTCTTTTG
>CAJQZM010011269.1:0-15675 GCA_907164665.1 Colias nastes | reverse complement strand
AACAAGCCGATAACAAAAGTCCCGGATATAACCTTGTAAATATATTGATAAATCTGTCTAGACTCTGCTTTGAGCCATGGAACGCTTAAATATAAATTAATAGAGTGTTTATTTAAGCATTTTTGTACAAAATTTGCATTGAAAATTAACAGATAGTTAATCGCTCTGATAAAAACATCGTGACAGTCGCACCATAAAAATAACACTAACATCATCTCACGTAGAAATACTATATACAAAATAATATTATATACCAATACAAAGAAAAAATAGTACCTTTGGCAATGGTTTTTCCTGAGGTGTATGCATCCCACCTATATACTTTATATTAGGTGGAACTGGTCTATTTTCCGCCCAAAGAGGATGTTCATTCAAAAACAGCAAATGCACATTGTTCCTATACAACTCCCTAAAACTCGGCACATCGTTCCCAAAATTTCGCTTCATTATCTCATAGTCTAACAGTTCCAAACAATATGAGTGCCATTCGTATCGCAAATAATTTAGAATCTGGAGAATCTTCTCGAAAAACGATAAATTGTATAATTTAGCCTGTACAAAGTACGGGAACAGCAATGGGTGTGTCGGAGCTCCAAGCAGATTATATTGTGTTGGCAGACCACCAAACGTGCTCAACAAAATAGCAGGTGCTTTTAAATAATGGGATAGTCCGAGCAGGGGTCGAATGTACGCCTCACCGATCACCAAATCATACTTTCCAGAATCTAATACTTCTTTCACCTCTGGCAGTTGCACTTGCTTCTCAAAAACAAATGACATACGGTGGAAAATCCTACTAATTAGGGTTAGATAGTTATCCTTATCACCATCTATACTCTGCAAAATGTCAACTATGCTGTTATACGACATATCGTGGATATCTACTTCGGTGAGGTTCTTTGGTGTTTCTCCTTTGGGATAGACAGGATCTGTTGTTATAACCACACACTCGTGACCCCTTTTGTGTAGTTCTTGTATTAATGGTCGGAACACCACTTGATGGCTTATAGAAGGAGTTGGTACCATCACTAATATTCTTGCACTGTCCACTTCGAAACCGAATACCAATATTATTAAAAACAAAAACAACCTCATTTTGAGAGCTAACTAAACGCGTCTACACGCTAAGCTCTATCCTTATGTAATACATACATTTAACTGCCTGTCATATTTGCTAGCGACTGATTATAAACAGCTATAATACATACATTTTTTTAACAAATTAGCATCATCTTTTTATAGCAAGGATTGCTACCAAGAGTTGACAAGTAAGTTAAGATAAAAAATGTCTTAATTGTTCATAAAAACTTTAATTATTAGATACAATAATTTGTTAAATAAGTTTATTGAATATACTTTATCTAAGTTTAAATTAAATTCAAACTTCACATTGATATGATAATTGCAATAAATTACGTCAACTGCGATCAACCAGTTTCTATAATTTTTCTTGCATTTTTTTTTGTATTTTAAATATTAATATATAACTTATAATTGTAAACAAATGTAAGAGATGTTAAGCAAATGAATTACTGCGGATCTCCTGTTATTAAAAGTAGTATTTATCTGAAGAAAAGTATTTCAATATCTAAAATTACGAAAATTGCAATAAGACTTATCTACCTCTATATTTTGTTTGCAGACCGCGGTTTATCCGATAAGAAACACTGTTACCTATATATTAATACGTATTTTATTTAATATCTTCCTATATATTATATTGTGGTAGTATCAAATCTATACCAATATTATAAAGTTGAAGTGTTTGCTTTTTGACGTGACAACGTCTTATAATTCGATAAAGCCGGCTGCACGCACGAAAAAACATGACTCATGCGGCGTTACCTCGCTCTGACTCATCTGAGGCGTTCCATGTAAGGCTTGAAGTGCGAGCGAGAGCGCGGAACGAGCGACAAAGAAGCACAATCGGACGTTGTCACGTTCAATTATCGTCAGTAAACCGACTTTACAGACAACCAATTTTTGACGTGACAACGTCTTATAAATCGATAGAGCCGGCTGCACGCACGAAAAAACATGACTCATGCGGCGTTACCTCGCTTTGAGGCGTTCCATGTAAGGCTTGAAGTGCGAGCGAGAGCGCGGAACGAGCGACAAAGAAGCATAATCGGTCGTTGTCACGTTCAACTATCGTCAGTAAACCGACTTTACAGACAACCAATTTTTTTTGTTTGAACGCGCTAATCTCAAGAACTAGTGGTCCGATTTGAAAAATTTCGTTGTTGGATAGCCCATTTATCGAGGAAGGCTATAGGCGAGCTATTGATATACAATGCTAATAATATGATTAAATAACACCACAACATAACATAATATTATCACTACATAGTATAAAACAAAGTCGCTTTCTCTGTCCCTATGTCCCTTTGTATGCTTAAATCTTTAAAACTACGCAACGGATTTTGATGCGGTTTTTTTTAATAGATAGAGTGATTCAAGAGGAAGGTTTTAGTATATAATTTATTAGGTTTTAGACAAAGCGGGCGAAGCCGCGGGCGGTAAGCTAGTTACTTATATAATATTACTAGCGGTCCGCCCCGGCTTCGCCCGTGGTACATATGAAAAATAGATGTTGGCCGATTCTCAGACTTACCCGATATGCACAGAAAATTTCATGAGAATCGGTCCACCCGTTTCGGAGGAGTATGCAGACTAACATTGTGACACGAGAATTTTATATATAAGAGATTCTGATCACAAAACACAGTCTAATAAAATATTACTAATGTGCGTGAACGGAACTAGTTTGCTAAGAAAATCGCGTGACTTGACTAACGTTAATGTGGTTAATCCATTGCTTGTGTCAACAACGTTTAGTTGTTGCCGAATTAACCATAAACGGCTTTATTTAATACTGCCCTTTGCTTGAACTGTGTAATTAATTTAATTTGGCTGTACAACTAATTGTATCTATCGTTTAAATTATTGTATGCTTTTCAACAATATATTATCTATACTATCTATACTATAATATTATAAAGCTGAAGAGTTTGTTTGATTGTTTGTTTGTTTGTTTGAACGCGCTAATCTCAGGAACTACTGGTCCGATTTGAAAAATTCTTTCGGTGTTAGATTGCTCTTTTATCGAGGAAGGCTATAGGCTATATAACATCACGCTATAACCAACAGGAGCGGAGCTTTTCCGGTAAAACTACGGGACACAGCTAGTATAATATATTTTTTTCAATTCCTGATTAAAAATATTAGCAATTACGTTAACACGTATATTATTATTTAGATATAAATCCAACACGCAGATTTTGCTTTGCATTTTGGACGCCAGCACACGACTGCACTTTACAGTCTGCCACTGGTATTCTAAGTGTATTTAGAATTATAGAAAGCGAGATGTTAGCTGAGGCTTTGCTCGCGTTGTCTAAATTATTATGGGAATTTATTTCAGTGCCGTGAAAAGCCTGACTGGCCTTCCTGCATGAACTAGGACTGTAACAATGTGACAAAGATATTTCCAGACTTTACTTTTTACTCAGTTTTATAATCTTTATAATATATTGTATTCCTTGATGGGTCGTAAATAACATGTGCAATCAAAGTATTAACCAATTCATTGAATTCGCCCGAGTTAGATACGGTAAATAAAACACAGATTATCACAATACTTTCAATTTAATTTTCAGTGGTACATTGCTTATCATTAATTTCCATATGTATGATAATGTGATTGCTACCAAGGCCGTTGCTGTTATCAGAATCGAAAGAATGGTAAAGACGAGTGGGAACTCGCAGTATGCGATTATTCCCGATATCCCTGCGTTTGGTGGTTGCAAGTGGTCCCCGCCGTGTTTAATTACGTGTTCAGTCCAAAACACTGCTGTATCTAAAGGTTTAACTGGATGTTCACGCATTAAACCTCGTAGACGCTCTATGTTGGCCTTGTAGCTGAAAATATGATTAAAAATTAATTCTAGATTACTACCCGAACGTCCCGGCTCCAGCTCTGCCCGGGTCATCGGGATAATGACATCATAAAGTATAGCCTATGTTCATCAGGGATAATGTAGGATAAAGGATTCTAATGTAAAAATACTTTTTTAAATCGGTCCAGTAGTTTCGGAGTCTATTCAATTCAAACAAACAATCAAATCTTTCCACTTTTTAATATTAGTGTAGATAATAAATCTTTATTAAAAATGCCCAGTTACGTCGTTTTCAATAATTATCATAGAGATTAATAAAGGAGATAATAATCGACTCGTGTAAGATATATTAAGAGGAGGCTCCCTAAATTTTATGTCAATTTGCATTATTTGAAATTATGTTAGGGAGCCTCCTCTTAAATGATGGTAGGTATAGACTATAGACTATAGCTATAGTCGTATGCATGCACCGTATGCATGCGTGCATGCGTGATGTGTTTTTGAATAGCGAATCGTCCTGCTTTAGTTGGGAACAATAATTCTTATTATGTTTATGATGAAAGTTTGAAAACGTATTATGCCAGAGAAACTTAGTTTAATTATAAAACAAATACAATAATTTACAGTTCAGTGGTGTGTACTTATTATCACCACTAAAACGATTTTATTAAATACAGAGCTCTTAAAATAACATCAGGGAACGGAGTTTTTAAAATACAAAATTTAATATAAATCTTAATATCATTCATTTCCGCGCCTTTTCAATATCAGTGCAAAGAAATATTTATCTTATTTAAGACGGATATTTAATCGATAAAGAGAAGATAGAGAAGACAGATATTATAGCGAATTTACAGAAGTTAATATATTTGTAAGCACTTTACTTTATCTCCTGCTAGCTTTCTGCCCGTGGCTTCGCCCGCGTTGTGAAGGAAAACCCGCATAGTTCCCGTTCCTGTGGGATTTCAGGGATAAAAACTATCATATTTCCTTTGTCGGGTGTCAAAGTATCTCTGTAGTAAATTTCATCTAAATAGTTGAGGTATTGAGTAAAATGGTTGAGGCGTGAAGAAGAGGCAGACATACACATAGTGACCTACTTTCGTATTAATAATATTAAGTTAGGATAATACATACCTTGAATTATGCAAAATAGTATCCAGAGCATTTTTAAATCCATCAGCTGTAATACTAGAATAATCTTGAAGTAGACCTATTTTATGAAACACATATTTTTCAACATTATACCATTGATCTGCTAGTAAAGGAATACCAATAAGAGGAACTCCAGCACTAATCGCTTCGTCCGTTGATTGTAATCCACCTTGTGTTATGAACAATTTTATTTTTGGATGCTCTGAAAACAGAAATACTTCATATTTTAAGCTCAAGAGATAAATAGCGTGTGCCAGCACACGTGTCAGAAGTGAAATACCAAAATCGTCGCCTTACTTCATGACGTGACGGTATTGCCATGACGTGACCATGAAATTTTACTCTAACGTGCCTAAAGAAGTTTCACTTAAAAAAACCTTATGGATGTTCAACTTTCAGAACTTAACAGTAGATAAACACCGAGATTTATTCTTTTGGTAATAATAAAGACAATCTAAATTTTGGTTGTACCAGATTGGAAATTTTTTATTTATTATATCCATATACGTACTTAATAGATCAGACTGTGGCAACCACTTCGATATTTTGATATTCTTTGAGATTCCTGGCAATTCGTTAGCATCCCACTTCCAGAGCACGTCATATGGCATTTTTGATAATACATCCACCATTATTTTAATTTTGTCCATCGCGAGCATATGCGGTTTGACATTAGTACCAAAGCTTACATAGATAACACCATTTTTAGAAGAATCCAGATACGCTTTGAGATCCTGCAACAGTTTAGTTGTATTAATTACTAGTTTTTCACTTGATAGACAAATAAAAACTTAAGTTAATATTTACCATACATTTGGTAATGGTTTATCCTTTGTCTGATGTATTCCACCAATGTATACAACGTTTGGAGCTACAGGTCGGTTATCAGCCCAGAAAGGGTGTTCGTTTATAAACAGTATTTTTGTATTACTGAACAATATTTCAAATATGGGCATATCGTCTCCAAAATACTTTTTGGTAACAGCGTAATCTAGGTGCTGCGTTCTATATATGCTGTACATCAAGTAAATCAAATCATACGTTTGTCTTATTTTTTCAAACAACGATAGGTTATAAATTCGTTGCTGCATAGACGTTGGATACAAAAATGGCTGGATTGGAGTACCAGCTAGGGCATATTGAAGTCCTGTAACTCCAAGTGAACTTATTTGTATCATAGGAGCTTTAATGATGTGGCTCAGTCCCAAGGCAGCTCGCGCACACGATTCTATAATTAATAAATCAAACGCGTGTCTTTCTTCCGTGATAATTCTGTTTACTTCGGGTACTTGTAGTTGAGCTTCGAAAATAGCGGGAAAAACTTCCATCAGAGCGGCAAATTGTGAGTAGAAATCTTCTTTCTTTCCTCTGTCTTTAGTAAGGAATTTATCAGCGAATGCATAAGAAATATCATGCACGTCTATTTCTGTAAGGTTAGCTGGTGCTTTACCTTTTGGAAAAGCAGGATCGGGAGTTATAACAACTACTTCATGGCCCCGTTTTACCAGTTCTTGTGTCAATGGTCGAAATACCACTTGATGGCTTATTGACGGTGCGGGAAAGAACGCTAAAATTCTAGCAGACTCTGCAGAATTAAACACATTGGCAGCACATAATAAAAACAACACTTGTAACATTTTGGACCAATTACTAAAAACTGATTAACATTATAATAATATCTTCATTGAAAACATTATCAACACAAAT
Organism: Colias nastes; assembly: GCA_907164665.1. Taxonomy (NCBI): domain Eukaryota; kingdom Metazoa; phylum Arthropoda; class Insecta; order Lepidoptera; family Pieridae; genus Colias; species Colias nastes. The sequence goes on along the minus strand of CAJQZM010011269.1, from coordinate 8,914 downwards.
AAAGATAAATAATGGATTAGAGACGTAGTACAAAACTCACACTTTGTTGTAAATCTGGATGGTACGATATTATATTGATAAGATCGATTAATTTTCTGATCGTGATGACGATCTGACGTGTATTATATGTTTAAAATTTGTAATTTTAATGGACACCTACGATACTTATACCAATATTATAAAGCTGAAGAGTTTGTTTGTTTGTTTATTTGAACGCGCTAATCTCAGGAACTACTTGTCCGATTTGAAAAATTATTTCGGTGTTAGATAGCCCATTTATATTATATATTAGTCCAACAGGAGCGGAACCACGCGTGTGAAACCGCGAAGCGCAGCTAGTATATATTATTTTTAGAATGAAATGACGAGATATCCGGCAAAAGGCTGAAATATGTAATAATCATGAAAATCACGTATAGAAGTAGCTAGTTTTAAAACATGTATGCTGACTGACTCTAACTGAATTTTCGAATTAATAGAAATTACTACTTTTTTATTTGAATATAAACGATTATAATATTATTGTGTATAAAAACATATTTTTAACTTTTCACAAACTAGCGGTCCGCCCCGGCTTCGCCCGTGGTACATATTTCGCAATAAAAGGTAGCCTATGTTCTTTCTTAGGGTCTAAAGATTGTCTGTGTCAAATTTCAACAAAATCGGTTGAGAGGTTTAAGCGGGAAAGCGTAACAGACAGACAGACAGACAGAGTTACTTTCGCATTTATAATATTAAGTAGGGATTCTGGCATGAGAACCACTAAAAAGTTTAAAATGTAATATTTTTGTCAAAGTTCACCATGCTACAATTTACATGTTTGAATTTACAAGCAAAGAAATGTTATATCACAATATTTCAACGCCTACGATAAAAAATGAGGCACTTGCGTTTTATGTAATGATGCGTAAGAAGACTTTGATAATTCTTCCATAAATCGTTCATAACTAAGTGTTAACATAACAGGTATAATCAAAACTCCAAAAAACTTAATTACTTATAGATTCTTTTTATTTAATTTATAACAACACATTCTATGCAACATTGTACAGAAAAATCTTAGCATAGCTACAACTATTACTATTAATACAACCAATACAATGAAAACAGTTGCAATTAAATGTATTTCAAAATATTCTGTCCATGATAAATGAGCTGATAATGGCTGTAAATGTGCACCACCATGCTGGGTGATATGTTCTGCCCACCACACAACTTTATCCAGAGGCTGTATGGGCAGATCTTTCATATAGGCGCCAAAGTTTTTGATGTTTCTCTTGTAACTGAAAAAATAATAATTTATAAAATGGTAAGTTAACTCTGTGTTAAATTTGGTCAGTTAGAATATTCATCATTTTTATATACTACTTTTTTCAATGTATATCTTAATATTAAAATTGATCGATGTTCCAGATGCTTCTAAGCAAATTTTACTGCTTTGTCTACAGGTAAATATAAGTCATTGTAATTTGTACCTTACCTCGGATCATTGATAGCTTTATCAATAACAGCCTCTAATTCTTCTTCAGTAAAACTCAAAAAATCTAAATTGAAACCAATCTTATAGTGAGCATATTTTTCTGCATTATAAAACTGATCAGCATATATCGGAAATCCAATTATTGGAACACCAGCATTCATTCCTTCCACTGATGATTGTAGACCACCTTGTGTGATGAAAACTTTTACGTTTGGATGCTCTATAGAGAGAGAAAAACATTATTTGCACAATTGTTTTAATAATTTGTTCAAGGATATTCTATCAATAAAAATTAACATCAACGATGAATTTACAATTAATCCCTTTTGATTAATATTTTGCCAATAATTCTCTTATATTCTTCAGGTCTAGATTTTACTGTGGTCTCAACGATGAATTTACAATTAATCCCTTTTGATTAATATTTTGCCAATAATTCTCTTATACTCTTCAGGTCTAGATTTTACTGTGGTCAACTTTGTGGTGTATGTTACTTTTAATAGCCTGTGAAATTTGGGTGCACTAGATTTGAAACTATGCCTAAAGCTTCAGGCAATAAGCGTACTTATATTATGCGAAATAGTAGTTAGTATAATAGGTAGAATTATTTTATGATATTAACATTAATTTAATTAACTTACTAAGCAGAGTTGATTGCGGCAGCCATTTTGCGAATTTAATATTAGGGAATCCTTCAGGAATCTTATCCGAATCCCATTTAAATAGAACATCGTACGGAATTTTGGACAAAACATTCATTATTTTATTCATCCCCTCGTTTGGCAAGCCAGATGGATTTACATTTGTTCCAAAACTTACGTAAATAACACCATTTTGAGATGAATCTAAATAGTTTTGTAAATCCTAAAAAAAAGATTAGATTATAAGTTCAATATTCATAATTCATATTATGATCATAAATTTAATTAAAAAAACTACATACCTGAGTCAGAGGTTCATCAAGTGTTTTATGTACTCCACCTATAAACTGCATATTTGTTGGCAGTGGTTGATTGTTAGCCCAAAGCGGATGATAGTTCACAAACAACATTTGAACGTTTTTCTCCAATTGTTTAATATTTGGCAATCCATCACCAAAATATTTACGAATCACATTAGATTCACTTTCTTCAACAGAATCCATTATATCGTCCATTTCCTTATACATCATTAGAGATTTAATTTTATCCATAAGAGATAAGTTATACAACTTTTGTTGAAACATACAAGGATAAATCCAAGAATGTGTAGGACCACCTAACATGGAATTTGTGTATGGAATAGTTCCAAACGAACTTGCTAGAATTACCGGAGCTTGAAAAACATGCGACAGTGCTAAAGCAGATCGAACATAACCTTCTAGAATTAACAAATCAATTCTTTCCTTCGATTTTAACAGTTTCATGACATCCGGACTTTCAAACACAAGATCCATAATCTCTACTGTGATTTCAATCACCTTTCTGATTTCTGGAAGGGAATCTTTCTTGTTTCCAGTCCGATTTGAAACCAATTTCCTTTTGAATGAAGCTCCTATATCGTAGATATCGATTTCAGTTAAATTTTCTGGGGCTGTTCCTTTAGAAAATGCTGGTTGAGGCGTGACGATTATAACATCGTGTCCCCGTTTTGCAAGTTCATGCATTATCGATCTAAATACCAACTGATGACTGATTGATGGGTTTGGAAATATTCCTAATATCCTAGCACCATTACACACACAGGCAAAAAATAAAAATATTATACATAAACGAGCTGCCATTGTTAGAACAAACTAACGTGGTATACAGTACAAGTGTTTAGAAGAGAAAGTGTTCAGAAGCGTCATCAACCTTCGTGTTGAGAAATGTATTATAATTCAAACAGAAATGTTGACATAGTAGTATTGACATAATTATAATTTCGGTTATTGCTCTACACATGTGTGTTCCTAGAAACCATATTTGAATCAGCGATCCAATCTTTGCGCTGTATTATCTCTTTCGTGGAATATCTGAGTATATAATTGGATGTGAATCCTTGTTAAGTATGGAACATAATATTATGATATCACTTTTCTTTTATATGATTGGTAGTATGTGATAGTATTATACGTTAACTTATATTAAATTCTAATAAGGAGAATTAGCAATATTCATTACATGATAACAAATAATAGCAATATTATTTTAAGTGGTTATTGAATATTACCAATTAATTATTTCCCTTTGTTAGAACACGTTAGAATTTTGCGAATTACACGGACAATGTTTTACAAAATACTATTCAATAGTGACATGTTATATTCGTTTTGTAATTTAAATTCTCAAGACGGTTTTTTTTTTAATAATTTTGCTATATAACTTTGATGTTTGTAAAAAAAAATCTTAAATTTGGCTTCCTAAGTATTTAACTTTTTCTTTTCCTCCGAGTTTTGCCGCTACACAACATTCAACATAATGCAAAAGAAAACATTACTCAATTGTTAATCCTATAGACTTGTGTCCTATTAATGCTCACGATACAGGCCACGAGTCTAGTGTGGGCATCTTGGTTCAAATAATTTATACCTACTCAATTTACTGTGTTAACAGCCTTATTGCCATAAGTATCAACGAGATTGTATGCTTTATTTTTGAATAAATATTTTTTACGTTAATTTAATTAATTCTAATTATTTTCTACCAAAATTTTAGTCATACCTTTTTTTTATTAATACTTTAGTATAATATTATATAAGGCCAAAAAAACGTTAATTACGAATAAGTCGATTATTCATGATATACATTGTTTGCGGATAAAATTTGAGTTTTAAATCAGTCTTCTCATAATATTTTGCTGAATAATAATTAAACACAATATATTTTCTATAAAAATGTGCATTTCAATTAGAGATTTATCAAACTGCAACATGGAAATTATTAATCATGTGTTATGCATAATATCAAACATGATAATATTATGTAGCTTATATTATAATATATTTATATACAATAATTTATTTATGCATATTAATATATAAATTTATGTACTTATTCAACCAGACCTCTTTAAGAAGCGTTTTTGTTTCTTCGTATTACGGTCCATTTAGATCAAACGAGAGAATGCTCATTCTAACCCCACTATGTCAAATTCTTTGGAGTAGATCATTATTTCGTTGTTCTTAGTGTGTTAGAAAAGCTTCTATGCAGTGTTCTAATACTGAATAGCACTGAATACGAGTTTTCGATTAGACTAAAAGATCACGAAAGAATGCTCTTGCTCTAGCTCTATGTTCATTTGGTGTAAATATACCGTTATATAGAAATTAGTTATCAAGTATCTTTAAAAGTCAAAACACCCAAAATTATTTTCTAATGGTTATACGAATACTTACTATTTATTCTTCAGCGACTAAGAACATAATCGGCTTGTTTTACCGACAATTTCCTAAAAACAAATCTTCTTTTTATCATATTGTAGTGAATATTAAGATAGTATTTAAAAATATATCAAAAAGCGGTCAAACGAATCAATTATTAATTCCATAATCGTGCTTTAAAATAGGTCAACCGCGTTAAGGCTATTGAGGTTCTGCAATCTTTAATGGCGCCTAGTTTTAAGAAGCGGAGCTGCAATTAAAACAGAATAAAGTTTGTTTTAAAGTAGCTGTGCCCCGCGGTTTTACCCACGTTGCTCCGCTCCTGTTGGTCTTAGCGTGATGATATATAGCCTATAGTCTTTCTCGATAAATGGGCTATCTAACACCGAAAGAATTTTTCAAATCGGACCAGTAGTTTCTGAGATTTGTGCGTTCAAACAAACAAATTCTTCAGCTTTATAATATTAGTATAGATAAGCAATGAAGCCACTTGAAACTTTTTGGAACTAAATAACATTGTTTTTGTGGGTAGTGATGAATAGGAAACGAATGTACTGTTTGTTGATATTATTGATATAGGTCTTATAAAGGATAGGAAAAATAAAGCTTACTTATAGTAATAATGAATCAAGAAGTAGGAAAGCTAGATAATGTTACCACTACTGAAAAAAAGACGTGTGGCACTCGGGGACTGCCGCGGTAAAGCTATTGCATAGCATGCCTTCAAGCCACACCTCCGAGCCCGTCGGAGTGGGGAGCGTGAGGTTTTTTCGTTACGGAATTTCTCGATTCGGTCCCCGCGCTCAAGGCCCGCGATAGAAGCTATGCAATAGCTTAAAAATTTGTTACCTACAGCTGTAAAAGGAAAAATAATAAGAATATTATTTCTAACGATTTTTAATATACTTCTATGGTTCTAATCTACTACATGAACATAGTTTAAATAAGAGGCAATATTTTAATAATCTACTATCCTGTTAAATATAGTGAGGTAGGAAAATTGTAAAAATTAAGAAAAGGCTCCTTTCAAAATTTTATTACACTCAAGAATTTCAAATCAAAAATTCATGTTTTACTTAAGAACTTAAGAAGTTCTAATTAGGTAACCGCCAAATAAATATTTCAGTGTAATCTATTTAACCTTGCGAGAATTGGTCAAAGTTTCTTTGGTAAGAGGCGTAATGAGGGCTCGACTTAGTAATTTGGTGAGTTAGGCTCACTTGTGCCGTGGTCTAATATTTGCTAGACAATATAAAGTTTTGTTCAACAGTGAATACATGGTATGTTAGTTAGTTAGTTAGTATAATAATAAATTTTATTGATAAAAATGTGGTTGTTCTTTATGTGTAGAAAAGTATTCGTTTCTGTTTTTGATATAGCTAACAAATAATATTATGATGCATTTAACACTTAAACACTTTATTCAAATTAAAATTATATCCAAAAATTTTCAGCCATGTAAATTATATTATACAGTTTCAACTTCTTATGATCAGCATTTTATCGTTGAACTGTCAGTTTAGGAGTTATTATCTGTACCTGTTATAGGGATAGGGATAGAAGTGGGATACTAAATAAAACAGTTATTTCTGAAGCTTGTAATTCGAATGAACAATTGCCAAACGCGATGTGAGTGGCCATATCACTACATCATCACTTCACTACATAGTATAAAACAAAGTCGCTTTCTCTGTCCCTATGTCCCTTTGTACGCTTAAATCTTTGAAACTACGCAACGGATTTTGATGCGGTTTTTTTAAATAGATAGAGTGATTCAAGAGGAAGGTTTATATGTATAATAAGATCCATTAAATAGTGGAGAAGTACTGTTATTTTTGAGGATTCTAATGTAATGTCGTAAAAAATTACATTTTTTCCGCTTACATTGCAAACGCAGGCTGAACCCTACGAGTTTTATCAAAATAATGTACTAGGTATTGTACACATTGAAAAGGTCTACAGAAAAGTCCGTGATGGTATATGTCTATCTCTTATGGATAACCCACAATAACTTTTTTTTGTCTACTATTTACTTTTTACGACAAATAATGGCTAATTTTCGAAGCGATTTTAACCAATACAGCATTAATCCTTAACCAATTAAATACCTTGAATACATTGTTCATTTAATATAGATCTATATGGCCCTTTACACCGTATGATTTAAGTGAATATTTTCGAAGATATTACAGATTTAAAAATTGCGGGACGTAGCGTTTGCGGCGGTACCGGCCGGCCGCCCGACTATATAGGAGCGGGCCGCTATGTTTTTATATACAACGTTCACAGTTTTTCTGTAGTGTATTTCGTATCAGCATTGCACCCGTGCGAAGCCGGGGCGGGTCGCTAGTTAGATTATAAAAACATTGCTGCTTATCAAATTTAGCTCGTTTATCGTTGTATCCTTCATCCGGATTATCTAAAATTTATATACCTACTGAAAACTTCATCAGGAACCACTCTATTTATTTAAAAAAACTCGCATCAAAATCTCACGCGTAGTTTTAAAGATCTAAGCATTCATAGAGACAGGCTGCGAAAAGCGACTTTGTTTTATACTATGTAGTGATACCTTATCCTTTTTGAAACCACGTCAATTGCATTTTATTAGAAACTGACCTTATAAATTATGTACGTCGCGTTCAACCATAAATCAGAAGAAACCAATTTGTGTAAACCGGGCGACAAGACCGATATTTCTATTTTGACATACCATATTTTAACTACCCTCATATATTATTTAGTTGACGTTCTATCCTAAAAATATTAGCCCACGTAGTTGGCGGCTTGTAAATAATGATAAAATACGTAGTTGATTGGATTTTGTTTATAATAGGACTTTTAATAGGGCCTTTATTAGTTTAATACCTTTAATAAGTTGTGAAAAACTCATTTTCTTTTAGATATTAGAATTTGAGTCACCTCTTTTTCTAAATCTGCTTAAATGTAATTTGCCTTAATTTCGGAGTTAATAAATACTTTCTAAAGACTGAAATTTATTGACTGGATTTTGTTTATAATAGGACTTTTAATAAACTTAATAATATAAGCCGTCTCTATTTTATCAGGAAGGGCATAGACAATAATAAGAAGAAGACATTACTGAAAGAAATTACCAGAGAAAATATACCGACCAGAGTAAGTAAGTCAGACAGCGTCAATCGTAAGGTTGCTTTTCCACGAATAATGTGCGAGGATGTGTAGCGAGGAATGTGTTGGTAAATACCAATCATATCGCTTTATTTTGATTGAAGTTTTAATCGTTTGCTACGACTGTTACTTTAGCGATACTATAGCTTACTCTCCCCTGAGTATATAATATGTTCTGTGAGCTCACTTCTCCTGGCATATTATTGGAGGAAAAGCACCCTAACCCCTTTTTACTTCGCAGACTAGCGAGTTCTGAAACTTTTTTCACATATTATGGCAGTAATATTTTTCTTCCTTTTCAGATTCAAAGAAAGTTTGGATATATTAATTATTTATATCTAGCTATTTAAATTACAAAGAATAAATAGTATTATAATTTTATATTACTATTAGATTAATTTAAATAATAGCCACTCATAAAGCGTCCTGATTAAAGAAATTGTTATTAATATTATCCTACGGATATCTAACATAGAATAATACTAGCTTTTCACCCGCGGCTTCGCCCGTATTTCGAAAGAAAAACCCGCATTGTTCCCGTTCCCGTGGGATTTCCGGGATAAAACCTATCCAATGTGTTAATCCAAGTTACTATTTATATGTGTGCGAAATTTCATAGTAATCGGCTCAGTAGTATTTGCGTGAAAGAGTAACAAACAAACACATACACATCCTCACAAACTTTCGCATTTATTATAATATTAGTAGGATTATCTTACTGTTAGTAAGAGATTTGTAAAAATAGACGATAGATTAAAAATCTATTGGAATTTATAACGTTCTTAAGTTAATAAAGAACCAAAATAAACTTATTCCTTTGATCTTTAATTTCAACTGAAAACTTTTTATAATTAAAATTAGGGTTGCATCCGATACCGATACCGATACCGATATATTGGCGATACTTCGGGTTAGCCGATATATCGGTATCGACGATATTTTTA
>CAJQZM010011268.1:0-30823 GCA_907164665.1 Colias nastes | reverse complement strand
GGTATGGCGGGCTGTAAGTCACACCGGAAAAGTATGGCATGACACTATCGCCTACTTCTTTTTTATGGGCTATCGGTAAATTCTAAAATTTTTGTGTTACAAATTGTTTGACTTCGCTATTTTTCCGACGAGTTCGACTAACGCCCACGCGACTAAGCCGCCGGTACCAGCGTTCACACCATCGTTTTTCTTTTTGTCATTGCGTACTAAGACCCCTGTAGAACCGCCATCCTGTTACAAATGACTCGAAATTTTGTGTCAATATCTCCCGGTCTACACTACTACAAACGCAAAAATTTCTCCAAGCTAATTTACCTGTAAACATGTTTTGACAGGAAATAGTGACAACTATTCATCCACAAAAACACTTAAATCAAAAATTACGTCTAAACAATACTGTCAATAATAATTCACTGTACCTACTGTATACAACTCTATAGTACATATAGTTGAACTAGTTACCTATTTTTAATTTGTTTCGTTTTCACGAAGCTTCAAAATCCTCTAAATTTCTACAGTTTTTTTTATTTTTATTTTTACAGCTATCACCAAAAATACAGATTGCAAGGTCACAAAGATTTGTGCCGCAGCCTTGGCCTAGATTCTTCGAAGTTGCAAACATCACATTTGGCGGCAAGACTCAATGGCTACCTCGTGGGAATTGGCGGGAAAACGCAATTTGAACAAGAAGTCGTGCGATTGGGTTTAACTGAGAAACAAGCAGAATATGTGCGAAGGGAATTGGAAAGAAACGAGGGTGGTGGACTCGCTTGCTAAATGTTTTAGTAATTCCGTTTTGGATATATGATTTATTTATATTTCTCTTTAATTGTTTTTTTTAAATGGATGCAGATTGCAAATAAGATCAGAAGAAAAAAATTTAAGGCGTTTATTTTCAATATTTTTTACGCAAATTTAAGAATCAGTATTTTTAATATGAAAATAGTAGTAATGTTTTTATAGATCTGGGTCTTATAAATTTCGCTTTTAAAATTAATTAAGTAAAAAATATTTCATTGCGAAATACAAAAAAGATATAAAATATCGAGGGTTTCGATTGTATAACATTTTAACTTTTTGATGAAAATCTTGAATTCTATAAAATTATATTTTCTTTCCTCTTCTTACACAATGTAAAGAAGAAAACAATTTTTTGTACTTGTCCATTCCACGTCCTTTTTCAGGGGATTTTTGTTAAGTTTTCGTTCCTTTTAATGTACGGTTTATTTAAGTAATACAGTATTGTTACAGAAAAATTAATGATTGCACGTGATTTGAATCGGATTAGTTAAGATTTTTCAAATTTAAAAATCATTATTTTTGAGACACGATAATTGCAAATGTGGTAACACTTGTAGATTATATTTTTAATAGTTAAGGAATTTATGTACACACTACATAAAAGTATTTTTAGAGAATATGGTGTTTTATTTTTATCCAAGTAGGTAAGAAATTTCTATGATGTATTTTTCATATATTAAGCCTTCATTAAGCCTTACTTTTTGCTGTATGTGAAACAGAACAGAACCTTGATTATGAATCTTTTTAGAAAAATTGAGCATTTTAATTTTTTTTCATGACGAAACTGCACACTATTTGCTTGTGATTGAATTCGAATTAACATAATATAATACATTCAGAAATTGCAGTAAGTTAATTTATTTTACAAAATATAGAGTAGGTATAGAGTACCTAGTCACAATTTAATCTTTTCCATTTTCTCGAGAGGCTTCCAGTATCATGAATGTTAGTTCTTAATAATTTACCCTGCAGGAAGAGGATTCTTGCTTGCAATCTAATTTTTATAAAGTTGTCATCTTGAAAAGTATTGAAATCAATATATAACGGCTATGTAACGCTAATTACTATGTACTTAAGGGGACTAGAAGAGCTAAACGCGAGTTTTATAATGCTTTAAAGTATATACAGGGTGTCCCACTATTGGTATACTAAGCGCGAAGGGACTTGTAGTTTTGCATACACTGATCACGAAAACAACAAAATAACATCAAAAAATTTTTGCTAAATTTTTCCTGAAATTCCATGTTTTCTTCTCTAGCTTCGCGAAACCGGCATATACCGCTTCTCTAATGTGAGCATTTTGTGTATGAAAACATAATCTTAAACGATAGCTCACGTGCGGGTGGCAAAGTTGGGCGGGTTGCTTGTTATGGGTGTACACATAGAGTTTTAAGAATTCATGTATTTGAAAAAAAATGCGTCTGGAATTTTTTAAGTATTTTTTACGTACTCAGCGTATGCAAAACTATAACCTCCTTTGAGCTTAGTATACCAACAGTGGGACACCCTGTATATGATTAACTGCAGTAAAAAATCTCAGACAAATATATGATATTCTTCAGGAGATATACTAGCTAGATAGTGTGTTGAAAACAAAATACAACTTATTTTACTCGATAGAAAAAAATCACAAAGGTACCTCTAAAAAAATCTTTTGATGCTTAAAAACCATACTAAACTACATGCAATCATTCTGTTTTTTCGGCAAATAATTCTGCAAGCAACATACTAGAATAATAGTGTTTTATTTTTTTAGTCCAATCAATAGATTTCGTGTAAATCGCAAATTCTTATTACCAAACCAAAAACGTACGCATGTGTGCGTGAATGCCTGTGCACCGACAGTACCATCCGGGGCCAGCCGGGGCCTGTTGCTAGACGGACGTGTCGCTTGTTTCGCTGATTTTTTTCCGCCAGAATTGCTTGTTTTTGTTGTAGAATCCACTTTACTTACTTAAAAAATGATAAATTATTTGTAATTTTGTAAATTTTTGTAAATATTAAGTATGGGAAATAAAACAAAACCCGTCAAGAGGACTAAAATCTGTCTAAAATCCTAAATCGTGATCTCTATCAACCGTCGTCGATTGTGTTAATGTGTGCGCGAGTCACTCAAGTTCAGTTAGCTCTTGTAGTCCTCTTAACCAATTTGCCTAAGTATTAATTCTGGCAAAACAAAAACTAACAACAGGTTATTTAGTAATGAGTATAATTAATATAATATTCAAAATTAATCTAGATAGCAAATATTTACTGGAGATCCTTATTCAGATTGAATTCATATATTTTATTTCAGTAGGTAATTATTTTTCAACAACTGCAACTTTCCTGCCATCTTTTAATTTAAGTAGAAATTAATAACTGAAAGGTAAATAATAGGTTTTACGTAGTGTTTATCTTGATCGCTAGATGTCACTGCAATTCACATTTCAAGTGGAGCAATTTTGCATTACTGATTTTCTTCTTAATCAATACATCAGCTTTATATTAATTGAATTACTGTAACTCTACTGGTTCTGTACTAGGTACCTAGAGCAGAGTAGAGCTTACCTACGTAGGACTATTTACTAATCTGTGGTAGAGCCTGATTTAAAAAAATAATTACATACCTACCTAATATTTACAATTCTATAGCGTTAAAAGAATTACTACGGTGTACCTACTTTAATTTCTCGTTGTCGAGTAATAATGCATCTACACTAATAAATATTGATAATATCATCAATAACATTGAGTTACATTAAATCTATAAAGTAAGCTTGATAGGTTAGCTATAGGTATCATTATTTAGACAATTTCTAAAACCTAGTCAAAATCCCTTCAATACGGAATATAGAAATATTATGTACCTATATGTTTAAAAGGAAGGTAATATAAAAAGGTTTATCGGAAACACGCATCGGCATGACTATCACGATGCATGGTTACAAACGCATAATAGTCATTGTTTTATATTCCCCGTGTAACTTCGGCGTAATAGATGTGTTTACATTCTCAAAGCTTAGATAGTTTTATTAGATAATAAATTGTATTCTCGAGCTTTGTTCTCTTGGAGTAATAATCAGCATAACGTGTCATAAAATATTTAATTAAGTATAGCATCACGGCAACAGAAGTTTCTTCCGCATATTTCATTTTCCAAGTTCAAATTTTCTTTTCGTGGCGAGAAATATATGATCTGCAGATGAAAAATTAATATCTAACTCAAATATTACGTAGGTACTCATATAAAAGCCATCTGCCATATCGTCCCAAATAAGAATAATATTATTTTTATCATATTTTATTAGAAATCGAGTTGAAAACTCAACCACAGACTCAACAGTCAACAGGAGCGACTACGACATCAGGACTGATAGCGTAGCACGTATTGAAGGTAGAACCGAAAATTCTAAAGGCCCCCCCCTATCATCGAAGCATGCATAGATTATTTTCATTATAAATGACATGTAAACACTTACCATATTTTTTATAAACTAAATAGTAGGAACAATTTTACTATTTAGTGATTTCAATTTCATGACTCTACTGCTATTTTCCAACAAGATAAACATCTATGAATAAAATGTATACTGTTCAATGATACGACTAGGTGTTTATCTTTTGCATTATGTATTTTGGCGCCCCTTACGATCTGGCGCCTATAGCTGGCTAGAGCCACTGGCTAGAGTCACTGGCTAGAGCTACTGGCTATAGACACTAGGCTCCACTCGCTCTACCCCAGAACTGATACTGACGAGCAATTTTTGAAAGGGTGGACATTAAACTAGTAGAATGGAAGCATTTCAGTTGAATAAGTTGAAAAAGTTATATTTCACTAATCAGTGATATTTTCCACTAATTAATGGAGCTGTGTGTGTGTGAGTTGTGACATAGTATAAGACGAAATCTGTTTATTTAAAATTTGTTAAGGAATTTCGAATGTATCCAGAAAAATATTATATCTAAATGTATGTTTCACGTTTTGCAATGATTTGCGAGCTGTAAGAATTAGTAAACGGTATGTAGGTAAACATGTATGTATTGTAAACTCATAGATATTATAATATTTATGTTAGCTAGCATTCTGAAGGCGATCGACCTCACGATACCGTGGAGGTCACTAAAAAGTATGTAATCGATGGATACTAGATACGCATTTACTATTATTTATTCTGTATTTTATTCCCAAAAGCCCCTATTAGAAATTAATATTAATAAAGTATCGTGTCACGTGTGTTCTGTTTAATATAGCATCCTGTGATGTTACATTGCTTTAGGCAGTTTCGGAAGCCAACAATGAATTGAAATAATTGAGCATTTATTAGTCCCCTTTGGATTTACTTACAACTTTTTACATCTGAACTAAAGAGTTAAAGGGGCCTCAAGGCTTTATTGATAAATGTTAAGAGTACAGTAACAAATATTTAAATTCCTATAACTTAAAACCTTCTGACCAGCGGTGCTTCAAAGGTTAGGATGTCCACCTAGTTCCGACTTCATTCAAAAAGTCGAAACATATATGTGTTAATGGAGGAATAAAGATGGGTTGATAATTATTATGATGATATACTTACTATTGTTTATTCCTTCCTGATGATGTGCTGGCTAATTCCCCGATTCGAGCTTATGTTATTCGTTTTAGATAGATGTAGATTGTAGATAGCAGTCATTATAATCCTTTTCGATATAAAATGAAAACTTGCGCTATATCATCATGATTTTTCTGAATCAAAAGCTGTTATCGATGAATTCTCTAAAAATATTCCTTTAGACGGTCTGTTCATCATCATATTAAACACAAACAGACGGTTAGGCCATTAAAATCATGTGTAATGCGATTTGATCGATGATTCACGTACGATTAAATATGGCATAGGTAAGGACAGTTAGTGCGGCCACACTTAGAATGCACCGGACGAAATTCATCCAGTAACAAGATAATTCAGTGATTCTGGGGTCATGGTGAGTTCATCAAGTGCTACTTTTTTTAAGGTTCGAGGTGTTAGGTGGTAAATGCAATAGTTACTTTTTGTTGTTACATATATTGATTGACGGGATTATCTTGATTATTAGAATTCTGAATCTGAGTAGTAGGATTCAAGAGGAAAAGTATAGTTATGGTAGGTACTAGGTATTAGGTACCTACACATTATGTGATTCAAAATTAAATGTTATTCCTTATGTTTTCTGCAATAGGTATTATGTGACTTACATAGTTATTATGTAACCATAAAATTTAATATTATTAAACGTTTACATCTACTAAAAACTGTCACTGTCAAAGAGCATTTCAGCCTTTAGTTATGAATAAAAATAGTAATGCGATTCCATCTCAAATTACGAATCCGTGTGAAGGAAAAATGTAAAAACAAGCTGTCTCTATTAGGTACTTCGCCGAATTATCATTAATCAATTGGTGATTCTCTCACGCTTCGTTTGTGTAAGCCAACCCGTGAGATTGTGTAAATTATTGGACATGTACATGGATTTGGATATTATGCTTCCGTCAATTTGTGATTATTAGGGCATTCATATAGGAATATACTTTATTGGTAGGTATTATTATCATGGAACAATATACAGGGTGTAATCGTTAAGTGTGCACAGGCGATTATTCCGTAACTATTGCAGATATCAAAAAACTTTAAACTGATATTGAAAGCCCTTTACCTAATGAGTAAAATGACAATAATAACTTTTTAAAAATAAAACGGGAAATATCCAAAAAAATTACATCAAACACTCCCATACATTTAGTATGAGATATGACTATCCTAAACATGTAATATGAAAAATTTTGGTTCTTTTTTGAATTTTTGCTGAAATTACTTCGCAAATTTTAATAAAAATTCATTTAGAAACTGTAAATAGAGCTCGATTTGGAATACAATGATATTCCAAAACGAGGACGCCACTTCGAACATTTGCTTTGAACACAAAATGTATGGAAAATTCAATGTATGGGAGTGTTTAATGTAACTTTTTTGGATATTTCCCGTTTTATTTTTAAAAAGTTATTATTGTCATTTTTCTCATTAGGTAAAGGGCTTTCGATATCAGTTTAAAGTTTTTTGATATCTGCAATAGTAACGGAATAATCGCCTGTGCACACAACGATTACACCCTGTATATCGCTTTTAATGAAATGAATGTTTGAGTGACAAACTTAACTTTTTTAATATGAGCTACGAAGTAAGAACATCTGTCGTTTTTAAAAAAGGACGGGCTTGAAAAATCCTTAAGAAAGGATTAATATAATTTATGATTTTTTTTTTACTAATTAAATATGAATAAATATTAATGTGTATGTGATAATTAAAGTGTTAGTAATCTGGGCCAAAAATCCTGTTATAGACATTGAGTAATGATCACATAACCATTGTGAGTCATAATTCGACCACGTTTTAATATGAGATCGAACTATGGAATTATGCTACAAAATATCGATATTCTTGTTTATTAGTAGGTACCTACTGAGTCATTAAAACGTTCTATGGTGGACCATTAGCTTATGCTAATTTGTATGTTTGAATTAGCACACTGTAAATACATTTATACCTACCCACTCCGCTCATTTAGCGAACGGAACATTTAGAAACTACTAACTACGCAGTTTATATTTTATTGACAGATTAGAATATACATTGGTGATGTTATATATGTTACCGGAAATGTATGAAATCAAGGAATTGTATACAATTCCTAGGAAATGTGTACAATTCCGATACCATTTAGGAAATGTATAAAATATTATTTAAAAAACTATTTAATGCATGCATATCCTAGGAAATGTATAATCTTCCTAGGAATTGTATACAATTCCAATATCGTATTAGGAAATGTGTAAAGTAAATGCTTTCTGTAATAAAACACGTTGTTATTTTTTTTTATTATAGCTCTTATTGATACAATCGGGTAACAGGCATACCGTAAAATTGTAATAATATTATGTTCATATTATTATCTTACTAATTAACATTTTAAAAATCAACTATCTAACTTTTAACTTAAATATCACAAAATCAACTTATATTTATTCTTATAAAATCAAATTTTCATTTGGCAAGTAATCAGTCCCCTCGTCCCGCTGTCCCCGCGTATATTTGGCGCAGTCGGATTGTATAATCCGCCGTATTACATTACGGCTAGCTGTTTTAATATGCCGAAAATTCGTCTTTTTCCAAAATTCTACAAAAAGACGGTCGCGAGCCGACGGAGCCCCACTTCGTGGGGCTCCTATTTCTGTGTAGTTTTAAAAAACACGAACCTAACCTAACCCACCCCCTTATCCAAACCAAAAATTTCTGATTACGAATTATCGGCATAGTGACTACAAAATGCCGACCGTTTGTAAACGGCCAGATTATATACAATTTGCCTGCGACATATCAATATCTTAAATGTTTTACATTTCCGATAGCTATTTAGGAAATGTATAGATTTCCTAGGAAATGTGTATAAAATAATTTATTTCACACATTTCCGTGCGATTTTAGGAATTATATACATTTCCTAGGAATTGTATACAATGACGGATTACATACATTTCCGGTAACATATATATATTAAACCGCATACTAATGATGAATGAATTTCGTAAATACGGAAGTGATACGATGAATGGTATAGAAAATATAAACGAAATACATAACGTGTTATTCGACTATGTAATGCATTTAAAATTATTCTCTGATATACCTAGGTATCAGGTATGTTATTATTGGAGATATCAC
Source organism: Colias nastes (assembly GCA_907164665.1). Taxonomy (NCBI): domain Eukaryota; kingdom Metazoa; phylum Arthropoda; class Insecta; order Lepidoptera; family Pieridae; genus Colias; species Colias nastes. The sequence continues at coordinate 22,307 of CAJQZM010011268.1, read as the reverse complement.
GATGATTTTCTTCACTCAATTATACAATTTCAATAGCTTCATATTTATTGCTAAATAAAATGGATGTTCCAATGATTTCAGTGGAAAATTCGCGACCGTATTGAATACCGAATGAATAATTCAGAAGATTTACTTTGAAATACAGTTTTTTTATTATGGACCCTAACAGTCAAATATTATTTAAATGTATTTTCCTTACGTGGACTTAAAAAGCTACAGTTCTTTTTACGTCAATTACCGAATTACCGAATTGTTTAACGAATTTGTATAAAATAAATCTTGGTAAATGGAGATGTGCAGCTTTCGTTTCATCTTCTTAAATTAGTTAATGGTTGACTTATTTTGTTTCGATCTACTATGTACCACTACATAATAATATCTAATTATCTATTATATGAACGACGAATCCCTCACTTATTTATTGGCATTTTAAAAATATTTAAATAGGTACATAATGTACTTTTACGTGATACCGCATAAGTGTTCAATCCTCACGATAATTTATTAAAGATGACAGGTAAAAATGATCTCAATTGAATTATTTCCGCGAAAAGCCTCGACGATAGATCCATCTTATCAGCTCAATTGCCAGTTTTCCTCAACGCCAAAAAAAGGTTTGCCATTTATCGCTTGATAGCGGACTGTTATTTTGCTCCGTTTATTTTTCATGTAATAAAATAAATTCATGAGTTACTAATTTGACATTGTGTGACTTCGTGAAGAGTGAGACATACATGATTACTAGGTATAAGGTATGTCATGTTTCAGAATGATTCAAGATTGGACGATTCTCTAGTCAATATTTAGTCACCTCATTATCCTTGCTCATAACATAAAACGTAGATATGCAGACAAGATAATAATTTATCTTTTAATTCTGCCATTTGATACAGGCTTTGGCGCTTTACAACGCATTCATACTTATCTTATCAATAATCCAATTACCTATCAGTTTTATCCGTTTTGGGATAATGCTTACAAAATTTCAGGATTGATATAATTTTTTATGATACTGTGTCCATCACTTTCTTTATTCTTTCTATAGAAACACATCTTCCCCTTTAATTATACGATCACACGTGTTCACATCACCCATTTAATGTAATTAATATAATAATATCTAATTAACTGGGTACGGCATACACATGACGTAAATTATCTTTTTATAGTATTTTTTATTAATCCATTTCAAGGTTATAAGTATTTGACTTCTTTATATATTATATAACCATTATAAGATACCCGTATAAAATATGAAGTATTATAATATATGTGCCTGTATTATGAATAGCTATAGATTGGGAAATTCTGCAAACTATTTTATATATATCAAAATTATTTTTCCGGAGTAAAAATGAAATGTGTAGAAGATCTTGTAAATCTATTCGAACTAACTCTCAAAATTAATTCATTCGATAGGTATATGTTATGTAGTTAGGTAATATTTTCTCTTATCCAGAGAAAATTTAAATTTTGAGATCCTGGTTGTTTTATTTTGGAATGAATCAATCAAAACATAAACATTATTAATTATCCGTGTAATCGGTACTACCACTAATTAAATTGCTAAACAAAATATGTTTATCTATGTAATAAAGCATGCTTTGAATTATTGTAATGTGTAGTACCGGTAGCTCAAGGTATAGGTACATGAATCCTTCATGAATCATATTCTTAGTACAAGACGTGTACTCAGTTTGAACTCAAAGTTAGGGAAGTCAATGTGGTCATTGCTCGAGTTACTATAAATGTTTTATATCGATTTAACTTGAGCATTTTTGTAGGATTCTTTATTTTTACCGAGTCGGACTAATTCATATATCGAATTTCAATCTACGAATTTTATATGTACTTTTTACTATAATTTATCTAAATCGTTTTAGACAATAATTGATGGTAATGATTTCTGTCTTTCGATATATTTATTTTTTTATACATATTATTCTTGTTAAATTTTCTATTCATAAGATAGGTAGGTAAATAATAATCAATTAATTATATCTAAGTATACTTACTTCTATTAACCTACCATAAATAAATGAAATTGAAATAGACATCCTTTTATTGAATTGCTTATTTCAGTAGAAGTTTTATTGAAAGAACATTCTTTGTATGAATAAAAATTGGATCGAGTTAACATTTGCTTGTCCCCCTTTACTATCTAGATCGCCTTGGTCTGTAAATACATTCATTCATCCATTATTAATTAACATAAGGACTACTCATGGATGAACTGATAAAGAAAGTTGGCGCCAGAAACAAAGCATGCAATTAAAACATTAATAGATTCATACATCGAAGCCAATACGGATCATTGATCAATTGGCCGGCTCACTATCAATATGTGCCAGTTTATTTTTAAAACCATCATTTAAGATAAATGGACATTAATAAGCTCGAGATTTAAATAAAACATTGATAATTTGATAGCATGTTGTCGTATGCAAGAGAATGCAATAATTACATGAGTTATTTTTTTTAAATGGAATGGAAATTGATAACATTATAAGTACTTGCGTAAGTAAAATATTATTATTTTGTTGAGGTAGATATATAAATCTGTATGATTAGTTATAGCACAGATAATATAATACAGCTACAGGTTATAGTTTATTTATCAAGAGTTTTATTATCAAAGTTCACATCTATAGACTATACTAATAATTACTATCTATACTAATATAATAAAGCTGAAGAGTTTGTTAGTTTGTTTGAACGTGCTAATCTCAGCAACTACTGGTCCGATTTGAAAAATTCTTTCGTTGTTAGATAGCCCATTTATCGAGGAAGGCTATATCAGAGTATAATATCATCACGCTAAGATCAACAGGAGCGGAGCCACGCGGTTAAAAACGGAGCGCAGCTAGTAATAGGTATAGGTATATAAGCAAATAGGTACTTACAAGTAGAATTGAGATTCTTCCTGGATCAAGAATACAATCAATAATCCGGATTTGGTGTGGTGCCAGATTTTGCTTTTTTGGCTTGTCTTGCTACACTACTTATTTGTTGTATGCATTATGCATAATGCAGATATAGGTAGGTATCTTCTTGACTCTGTATTGTTTCACTACATAGGTAGTACCTATAAAACTATAAAACATAGTCCCTTTCCGCTGTTCGTCTTTCTCTATGTATGTGCTTAAAACTTTTAAAGCGCAACGGATTTTGATACAGTTTTTTTAGAATGGTTAAAAGTGACAACGCGCACGTAGGCAAAGGGCTGAAAGCTAGTGAGGCATAAAAATATAATACGTAGGCATGTTCATTATAGCTTTGATTCCACTAAATAACTTACCAGCCCGCACCAGTAAACAGTATCCTGTAAAATGTACGTAAATCGAATTCGTTACGGCCTACACTTTATCATCATTTAAACGTTACATACATATAGATCAACCAGTTCACAGCCACACATCTCAATCAACGCTAAAATAAAAATAGACATTAGAATATTAATTGAGATAACAATCTGAGTGCGCCAACGAGGAAACAATTGACTCCCGACTGTAACTGACCTTTCGAATTGGTGTGATTCAGCAACAACCATAATATCGTTTTCATTTTCTGTTTTTGTTATGAAGAGGGTATTTTTAAATAAAAGTATAATGAGAAGGCAATTAGAACAATTTTCAAGATATCCTCTAAAGATGAAAAAAATATCGCAGGATACGCAAACACTACGAAAACAATGTTTGAAATAAGATGCTACATCTTATTTCAATCTAAGTTTAAACCCATTTTATACAATTTCCTACTTTTATATTTATGGGAGTGAAAAACTAATAAATATTAATTGATTGAATATAAACTAGGTACAATATTTTATAGCCGTGTCATTGCGAAGAAATAAACTTCGCACCCTAAGCAAGATAATATATATGTCGTGGTCATATCGTAGATTTGCTCATTTCATGATATGATCGATCATTTCGTGAAATGGTCGCATTTCATGAAATGCTCGAATGTCTATTGGCCACATCATGATGTGGTTTGGGCAGATCAATGATAAGAAATCGTTTCTCGATATGGCCAACTAAACGCGCGGTTTTTTCATGAAATGATCAAAATTATTTGATCATATCGTAAAATAGTTACATTAATTATTGGTAGAGGCGCTGCAAGCGCTGTGTTTATGTGATAAGATGGCGGCCGCCGGCGAAAATTTAATTATTCGCAGTTTAAAACTTCATAGTTCATTTTATTACAATATGAAGAAAGTCATAGCAAATAATTTACGACGAAGAGGTTCGAGTACTATGGAAAATGCGGATATCTTATATTGAGGAAAAAATGCGTCTAAAATCCTTTACATAAATATATTTATATATCCTATGTTATTATAATTGTTCCTTTTTTAAAAAGCGATTCGCTTCTGGCACTCGCCGGCCGCTACCGCGGCACGCTCGCTTTGCTCGCTCGGCTCGTGCGTTCTTTATTAAAGTCTAACCTAACCTAACCTAAATGTTTTCTATTGCAAAAACCATTCGCTTCTGGCATTCGCCGGCCACTGCCGTGGCACTAACTTATATGACAATAAACAAGTTCTAAAAATATTCAGAATTTTTTAATGTTTTATGGACTTTATATATTTTATACGATCTGGCCAAATGTGGATGACCATATCGTGAAACTTTGACGATTTAACGATCTGACCAAACCATGTTGGCCATTTCATGAAATGCGACCATTTCGTGAAATGGCCACTCATATCATGAAATGATCAAATCTACGATATGACCACGACATATATACGTAAAGATAAGAGATGTATAATGTATTGCTTGCTACTTACGAGAGAAACTGCATGAAACAACAATTTATTTTTGCCTACCCTTAATACCCGCGGTGGTGAAATAAGAATAAGTTTTCTCCTAAAAAATATTATAATCTTGATAGGTTTTATTTCACCTAAGATTTCTCGTCTCTCTGCCATAGTAAAAAAAACATAGCCACATAGGCATGATGATAGATAGAATTTTATGAAACTAGTATGTAGAATATTTTAACAAAACAAATATGTATTTACGTAATAACAGTTTAATTAAATTAACAAAATATAATCTTGTTTTCTATTTAATTACGTAATTTTATTTACCGTAATATGATATCATTCAGTAACATGTTATGTTTAGCGGCACGCCCTTCTCTACGTCTGGGTTCGTCAAACTTTAAAAGCTTTGCAAACAACCGTAATAATTTATGTGTAAAAAGAAACAATATCGTAAAAATTTCACACGTACCTACCTATATTGTTAACTACACGCTAAATAAATAGCATGTCTTTCATCTTTAATTATATTTACATGTGGTGAAATATTTATTTGTGTCTTAATTGTTTTAGATAATTTATCTGCAAATAACTGTCATCATAAATTATAACATTAGCATATCACACATACCTACATAAGGTATGAAAATTAAATAATTAATGAAATACAATTGGCAACTTACTCTATTATAATCAAATGTTAAAAGGGCGTGTTTCATGCGACGTCTGAACCTATATTTTATTGTATAACCGCGGCTTCATCAGGAAGGACAACCAGGTTAAATAATTAATAATTCTACATACATAATAAAAAAAGCTAAAACTTAAAAGTTTTTTTTTATCAGTTACCTACCAACATAGATTTTTTTAATGTAAGTAACCATAACAAATAAAAAAATGTTTACCTGTATCAACAAAAAACGAAATAGAAAACATAATGAATTACGATTCGTTTGAAGAAACGTTTTCAACTTCCGCCTTGGACCGCAAGCAAGTCATCCAAAAATAAATACATCACAAATCTTCTACACTACAGACAGTTTCCCTACTGCAACTATGCAACTATGCATGCATACATTAGTTTCAATTGTGCATTCGATTTCAAAATAATATAGGTAGGTACATGACGTTTAATTAATGCTATAAACTTCCGTATTTGCTTCATTTCCATGGACCTTCAGGTTTTAGTCTTTAGAATAGATTGTTTTATATCAAATACATAGAAAAATAACATTTATAATATATATTTATCATAATCTTTGATACCTATAAGCCATTTTTTTTTGTTCTAAATTAAATATTTATTTAATTCCATGATGCAAGACTGACGGTTTTTTATAAATGAATTACATTACACAATACTTATCTATAATAATAAATACGATACTACTATGTTTGAGGTTTCCCAGAAATCATGTTATTATTAGGTTTCTTAGAAGCCTCAAACTAAAGGATGTATGTTATAATAACCTAGATTTGTTTTGAATACATCATTTCTTTAAATTGTATTAAGTTTATCAATTCATTATTAATTTCCGATACATTAATGAAGTTTGAAGTTTGAAGCATTAAAGTATTATACATTGTAATTACACAAAATTACAAGATAAAAACAAAACAGACGTTCCAATTATCACTTTGTAAATAAGTTTACGATGCCTAATACAGCCACACCTCTATGTGGAAATGGTAATGAGTGGTATATTACTCGTAAATGATACGATGTACCTATTTGTTGCCTTTTTTGTTGTATATCTAGATAACTATAATAGCAAACAGATACGTTACTGTAAACAAAATGTCTCATAATAGAAAGATTAAAGATAGAACTTCGTTACAGCGCTCAATATAGCTAGTTTTTTAACAAATGAATTTATTTTACCTGTACCTATTCGTTAATTGCTAAATGCACGCTATTGTTTCGCCGTAAGCTTTGTTGGTTAGAATGGTTAGACATGACTATTTTGATTAAAAACTAACTTTTCTTAAACAGCTTCACTTTTTTATTTTATATGGCAAAAATCAAGCATACGGCATTCCAATTATATCTTCTAGCTGTAATTAGGTCATGTCTACGAGTAACGACATATTATATATTTATATTATTACTACATGTTAAGCCAATAATTAATATAAGGAAACTCCTTATCCTAACTTTCCTTTTTGATATCAAGAAACAATTCCTTTGAAACGTCATGTATTTGACAATTGTATATTTCTGCAATCGGCTTAATAACAAGAAGAGTTATGAAAAGTCCATAAATACAAGATAATTCTAAATAAGTAATGTAGAAATTAGATTAGGTGGAGATTATGGCAGGTAATCTTACAGGTAATAGAAGAAAGTATAGGAAGAGATAGCTATTGAAGTTTAATTTCTAGGACTGTTTATATGAAGCAAAAGCCTGTGACTCATGAAAATAAACTAATGTTTTATGAATTTAGGAATACAACTTGTATCTAATGGGATTACATATTAAGGAATGTAAAGTCATTGTGATGAGACAAACAAATAAGCTAGAATGTTTTTATGACTTCATTATCTTGACTTTATTTTGCAGATTTGGAAACCCCAGCCTGTAAAAGTAGTTTACATGGAGTAATGATGTTTTCAAAGCTCATTACTTAATTATATAGAGTAAATAAGCATAGGCATATGCTACATAATATTATGTGTAATGTATATAGGTATGTTAAAATTTAATGACTAATTACTTTTTGATCTATTGAAAATTGTACCTCTAGTCTTCTAAAATGATGAGTCTATTTTGTTTATTGGTTCTTCTGACTTCGTTGACTATTTTAAGGTAGACTAAATATTTTAAAAGAATAAATATTTTGGCTGGAGCCTCTAAATTTCGACCGACTTAAAAAAGGAGAAGGTTTTCATTTTCAATACAACTGATTTTTGGGGTAGATATGTAACTCGGTAATTTCGACAGAGTGAACCGATTTTGATGATTCGTTTTCAACTGAAAGCTGGTGCCTCCGGTTTACTTCTTTAAATGTGGTCTAATTATGACAATTTAAAGTTTTAAAGATTTTTGTTTAAAATTATTATTTCCTGATAGCAACATTCAAGCAAATAATAAACTTTGTATAAAAATTAAAATGTGTACCTATTGGCATCGTCCTGCAGACGTATTGCAGGTAATATTTCATAGTAATAATATTTCAAAAACGTGTTTGACACCAAAAAGCGATAACGACGTAGCATTCCCAAGTATCCAATAGATAGGTACATAAATCTACTGTAGGTTTAGAATACTTATTCAAGGGTAGTATAAAAGTTACATTGAAGTTGAAGCAGGCTTGTTACAAAGTATTTTTGAAATAAAATCTTCCAATCGCTGTTGTTTTGGCATTGAGTCGGAATCGCACAATTCTTGAATTCCATTATCAGCTCGATACGACTGAGTCATCTGTCGTCATCGTTCCACCGAGTCGACCGAGTGCGGGCTGCCGCTGCCAGTTCGCGCGCACCGGTGATACAGCGCAGTCAATAGACCCGCCACTATCAATCGAATCACTATTTTTGTTCACTCGACGCGAATGATAAGCCGGCAGAGTACGTGTGCACCTGGCGCGCGCCACCGTTGACGACGAACGTTATAAGTGCTGTGACCGATTTCCGAACAGTTTCCCGATTTAAATTCACATAATCCAGACGGATGACTGACATTTCGCTCTCGTTGCTGGTGGACCGTGAGAAACAAGGGGGCGCCATGGAAAGTTGCTACAAACTGTACACATGGATCAACCACACGCTGCTCATGTTGTTGCTGCAGATATTTTGGAAAATGAGCCAAATATCGGACTATTTTAAACAAAAGTGAGTAGTTATACTGTAAACTGTGAATTTGCAAGATATTTTTGTTTACCGATTTTTCTGAAGGCAGAGTGTAGTGCAAAACTCACTCTGTTTGTATGCAGATAAGACTGAATTTTAAATATTTTTTTAACGGTAATTATATCCTTAACATTTGCATTAATTATTTTAATATGCCAAATACATAAATACAGCCAATGTTCGATTCTAGTTTTGAGTTTTTTTTTTGTGTCGTAATATTTTTAGCATTAGGTTCTCTAGTCAGAGGATAATGGTAGTTTTTGATACGAAATTCTTTTAGCAAACTCATTAATACTTGTCAGTGTCACGTTTTCTTGCTTCATAAGACCTTTACATGTAGATATAATATAGGTACTGAAAACTGTATTGTGTTTTAAATAGATTGATATTTCCTAAAAAAAATAGGTTTGTCTGTGGTTTTGTAACCGTAAAACCTCAAATATTTCCACTATTGAATGGTCTCTGAACCACTTTTCCTTATCTTAATGTCAAAACTATAACAGTTTTAACAGTTTGAACTCGATTGTTTTCATTGGTCTAACCTAACCTGCATCCTTGATCAAGTCTTGGTAGGAATACGAATTGATTTGTTATACTACGGCCACACTACCGTGATATGCCAATAATTATTGCCACAACTTTAACAACACCTAGGTGTAACCACGACTTATGGCCATAATTCTACAATGCCAATCAATATGACAAATGGCGGTAGGCAATAGCTCCGGCGGCGGTATTCTTTCGCACATCAAAGAAGATTACCGCCGTAATTATTGCGTATGCGGCCACACGGCACACTACCGTTTGTCCAGTGTGCAATATGAGCTCACCGGCGACGCACGTATCGACCGACATGGAGTGGTCAAATGAAAAAGCGCTCGATGGCGCAAATTTTTGGAATTCTTGGAATTCTTCGCTTTGGGATCTTGGGGATACCCAACAGAAGAACTATAAACATCGCAGTGTACACAATGATGCGTGGGGTCGGATCAAACAAAATTTATCATTTCCAAGTACAATAGATGATTTGAAAAAGAAAAAATCCTTTTTAAAAAGAAAGAATCCTTAATGAATTATTACAGAAACCATATTATATATTAATTATTAACTAATATTTTTTTTGCTGCGGTAAATGCCAATAATTACCGACATATCTAGGTAAACTGTAGTGTAACCACACCAGTTCATGCAGTAATTTAGACGGTAATTTAATGCCATAATTATTGCGGTAACAGCCCGGTAGACGGTAAGGTAGTGTGGCCGTAGCATAATAGTTAGGGTCGTAATTAATAAACAAAATCTTTGTCGACAACTCTGAAGCTAGCAATGCGAATGGCTTATCCTCGAAATGTAGGCACGTGACATTAACAAACTATTGATAGGTCAGAAGTCTAGAGTAGATTACAGGCGTATTTGGACTATAGAGTATAGACTACAGAGTCTATAGAAGTACTCTGATTGATTCAAATTCGTTTTGTATTTGAATGGCAAGGGTTAAGTGAATGCTATGGCATTTTGCTACGAACTGATTTTGTAGCTAAGAGGGATACCGGATATTATGTGTACATAGGTAGTAGGTACCTAGTGGAAATATGCGCATAGGTACCCGAATTGTCAATAAAATACAATGTTCAAGTAAAAATTATTTGCACAATTAGGTACCTACCTTGAATATAATAAACAATCATAGAACATCTCAAATGAACCGCTTTATCATGAATCTTAGTGCCTTCCTTGTTTTCATATTACATTTCAAATTATTCTTCTGATTAGTAATTTTTTTGTTTTAAAAACATTTTGTTAGTAGGTATGCCATATTTTCAATGTTATTAGACGTCATGTTTTTAAGAACTAGAAACATCCGTCTACACTCTACCGTACCTGAAATAATCTTAATAATGGAAATAATGATAATAATATGTAATGTTAAACTTACGATAGGTACCTACCTACATATATTTATTTTTATCTATACCTACTTACGAGATTGTTTGTTTGTTTGTTTGAACGAGCTAAACTTAGGAACTGCTGGTCCGATTTGAAAAATTCTTTCGGTATCAGATAGCCCATTTATCGAGGAAGGCTATAGGTTATATTATATTATCATCACGCTGAGACCAACAGGAGCGGTGCAATTAGGGTTGCCAACCGTACTATAATATATAGTATTGTACTATATTTCGGGTCTGCGTACTATATACTGTTGAAAACATATATAGTACGCAAAAATACTATATTTTCAACACCGACAAATGTTACAAACAAATCCTTCATTAAAAAAAAATTTAGTTGTCTGTAAAGTCGGTTTACTGACGATAGTTGAACGTGACAACGTCCGATTGTGCTTCTTTGTCGTTCGTTCCGCGCTCTCGCTTGCACTTCAAGCCTTACATGGAACGCCTCAGAGCGAGGCTCTATCGAATTATAAGACGTTGTCACGTCAATAAGAACGCGCCTTTTAATTGTTAAGATGGCTAAGGCATATAACCTATTGCGCATATACCAGTGGCGAGAAGAAAGAAACAGAAGTAGTGTATCATTAATTAAAAAAAAGACGTGTGGCACTCGGGGACTGCCGCGGTAAAGCTATTGCATGCTATGCCTTTAAGCCACACCTCCGCGGTCCGCCCGTTGGAGTGGGGAGCGTGAGGTTTTTCGTTACGTAATTTCTGGATTCGGTCCCCACGCTCAAGGCCCGCGATAGAAGCTATGCAATAGCTTAAAAATGAGCTTTTGATTTATATTAATTTAAAAATTGAATGTGACAAAGCTTGACACTTTTATTTTAAACAAAAAGCTGTTACACAGTGCAAGAAGTGCAAAAAAATATAGTTTTCATAAAAATAAATATATATTTGTCTATTTTTTTTGTTTTTCCCATAAAATACTATATTTTTTTTAAATGTACTATATTTTTTACACCTTATTTTGGAAAATACTATATTTTGATGATGAAGTGTTGGCAACCCTAGGTGCAATGCCAGTAAAACCGCGGGGCGCAGCTAGTTTTTGATAAATCATAAATAATCAATTTGTGATCAAACGTTTAGTAAATTTCTTTCTGATAACAGACAAATAATTCATTCAATTTGACACATTTTCGAATTTGTAAACAAAATTTGTTGATTACTAGTTTTGTTTGTTTGTTTCAAACAATTGATTTACATTCGCGGCATATACCTACCATTGTTTTTGCATCAGTTTAACAAATAAACACGTTTTGTTTGTTAATCATACAAAAACAACATGTGATGTTAGTAACGATTTAAATGTCGTTAATTAATAATTAGATTAATAATAATATTATCTTAATGGGAATTGGGAACAGCTGAAGTGTAATGATTACATATTTTGATAAGTGTTTATGATTGAATTCCTACCAACTTGACAATGAGAAACACTCCAAATTACAAATTTTATTAAAAGATAAGATTTAATAAATATTTAGGAAACATAAATCTTGAACTTATGTACTAGGTACCCTCCATGTAAAAATGCCTCTTTACGATACCTACCATACCATACGATACGATACCATATTCGTAGGAACTCTAAAAATGTATAAATATTATACCTACATACTTGATACTACATACCCTACCCTAAAATCATTTACTATGTCATGACGCTCCTTTTTAGGGCCGGCGCCCACTGCCGGCACGGCATGGCATGGCAGGGCAGAGGTTTTTATTACTAATGAAGTTATTTTGAATCTTATTTCAATCAGTTTAGAATTCAAGTTACTTTATTTCGATGCCACGATGCCGCGACGTGTCGCAGGATGCTGCAGCATGACGCGGCACGCCGCAGGATGCGGCGGCATGACGTGTCCTGCTGTTTCATTCCAAGGGATGCCGCGGCGCGCCATTGTATCCCACGAGGCGTATGCGTCACTTTGGGGTCGAGGAATTATGATTACTAGCTAAGTAGTTGAAATAAGGTTGAAACTTATTCAGCATTAGCGCGGAGCAAAACTGATGGATGCCAGAGTGGCTGGGCTTTTAGCAGGATGCCACGGCATGCCACTGAATGCCGCGGGATGCCACTGCACGCCGCGGGATGCCATTGCACGCCGCGGGATGCTCTGCCGTGCCATGCCGTGCCGTGCCGGCAGTGGGCGCCGGCCCTTAGGGCAGTCGTATGAAGCGCGTTGGCATTATTTTGATTTTATATTCTTGGCACCAGAAATATAACATGCACATTTGCCAATTTGATAAATAAATTTAAAAATCTTGATATGCCAAAAAATTATAAAGAATAATCAACTTACCTAACCTAACTGTTAAAATATAGGTATTTTTAATTACTAAAGGCAATTATTTACATGGAAGTAAAACCACAGACAAGAAATTTGATAAATAATTGAATGAAATAGGTAGGTAAGTAGTTAAAAATACATCAATTAAAAGTCTATTAGCACATAGGTTGGTATTTCTTATCTTTTGAAAAACAAAAGCAACATTTCTCAAATAAGAACTTAAAACTTTAATTTGTTGTGATTCACAAATCGGCCTCATGCTTCTGTCATGACGTCATCAAAATTAATTCACTAATATTTGTTTACTATTTCGCAAATATTGTTTTTCTATAAACTGCGTAGGTAGTTACAATATTTACGAAATGTTTTATATTACGTAATCCATTCAAGGATAAAAAAATTTACAATATTGTCAACTAGCTTTCCGCCCGCGGCTTCGCTCGCGTTTTCAAAGAAAAAACCCGCATAGTTCCCGTTCCAGTGGGATTTCCGTGATAAAACCTATCCTATGTGTTAATCCAAATTACCATCTATATGTGTGCTAAATTTCATTGTAATCGGTTCCGTAGTATTTGCGTGAAAGAGTAACAAACACACACACATCCTCACAAACTTTCGCATTTATAATATTTTAATTAAGAAATAAGTAAGAGTAGGATAGGATAGGACATACTAGTTATGTAATTACTAATTAGTAATTAATCTGTGATATTTTCTAGAAAAAGAAAGATAGCTGCGCATTATTAATCCCTTTTATTTTAAGTTTACATCTTTTAGTTCCTATTAAAAGCAAATTATTTTATCGCCACTAATAAAACATTAGTAATTTGATTACAAATAAAAAACTAATCAACCAACCCTTGGGATTTTTTATATGTGCTCTGTTTTTCAATTTTCTATTTTGTCATTTCCCGCTTTTCATTTAGTTGTAAAATAATTTGGAAGTGAAAGAAATTATGCATTATTCAAGTAAAATTATACGTTTTTATTGTGATTTATGGGTCTTTACCCATCGTAGTCCAAAGAACTCCTTTGAGTTCTTTAATGTCGTGGTAGTAACAATATCTTGGTACCTAGTATCACAGAATAATAACTAGAAGCTTGGTAGTAGGTATGTAGGTACATATTGTTTTAATTTTTATCTATACTTGGAAGAAAAGTTGGCAAACGTAGGTAGATATTAGCTTAATAAAACGTGGGCACCTTACATTATCAGGAGACAGGAATTAACCTCATTCTAGGGACTTTACTGTAATAGTAATAAATTTAAATAGATGCTCTGTAAACTCGGAAGAACATTACTCACTATTTTATCGTCAAATTAAGTCATCCGTGACGTTGTTATTATGAGAGAATAAGGAAATTATTAGAAGTAATGCATTATAAACACTAACGCCTCGTATTAAACCTCATTATTGCATAATAATAATTTCATGGTCGCAGCTTGTAATAGGTACCTCTAATTGCATTTTGCATATTTAATTGGAACAGTATTACAAGTATCGCGCCGAAGTTCATAAGTTATTGATTGATCTATTATCATAAATATCGGAGTCCAATCTATTATTTTGAACATGCGTATGTAGTACATATATGTACACTTGCACTATGAATTGTGACTACATATAATTATATCGTAAATACATACAATAATCACACGTGATTCATGACAATATGCAAGATTAGATAATTTAAAATGATCAACATTGATGTGGGAATAGGGTTTAAAATAGCATCTAAAATATCAATAATATAAATAGCATCTAATTATCACTGAAAGGTAGGTACTCTCACAAAATATCATACATTGAATTTCTATCCTCATTTGATATTCATAAGGCTTACCCTTATCATTGTCATTTATTAAGCTTATTCTGTTCAAATTTTAGATTGGTTTTTATTAAATATCACATAATAGTTCACATTCAGATAGAGGGAAGAAACCGAACTTTGCTGTATTGCTAAATTCTTTCAAAATATAATTCTTTAGAAATAGACAGTCTTGTAAGTTATTGTATCGATCGACAATCCATAATACGACATGTACCTAATAAAATTTTCAGACGTTCTGCATTGTGAATATGATTTTAGCTAAATGACAGGATTCATTATAGAAATAGGTATGAAAAATATTTTCTGTTCATTCAATCTAACAATTATTAATCCACCTTCATTTTATTTAATAGTATTAAGTTATTTCGAACATATTATTTAGGGATCAAACAATATAACGATACTGTTACGGTTCGATACAATTGAGAACTATACTGCCTCCACTCATAATGTGCCCATAGGCACAATCTTCATCCTTATTTTAAATGAAAAATCAATTCAACAGATTAACAAATACAGTGCTGTTCGGATAAGTTCTAAAAATAACCGGTTGAGTCAGTTCGGTTACACGAAGGTTGCGGAGCACTTCCGAGTTCACGTAAACATGTAGCTTGATATAGTTTACCTTCTATGATAAATTCATTAATACTTGATGTAGACATTCACATCATTTACGGAAGTTGGTCATATTTTTATTCGCAAGGAATTGTCACTGAAATCCAGGAAAACACGCTACGATACGAGAGCCTTTCAAATTCGCCAGAGAAAACATTTACGTTTAGAATTCATAATCACTATTTTGGGGAAGGTCGTATAAATCTATGCCTAGTTATATAGCACTTCAAAATAATGGTGCAACTTGTGCCAAATTTTACATCATAATTCATACTTAGCATATTCACTGCGAACAACAATTTCACATTATTTGATATTTACCTATTTTTCAAGCGAAATATTTTTAACTAAATCCTATCCATAGTTTCTTATAAAAGTTTTAACAACTTTATAATGAAAAAGAATGTATTAACATTTGTATTTAATAAATGAAGTAAGGAAAATAAATGTTCAAACCAGTCTAATTCTAGCTTCAATCTAACTGGTTTTGAATTCTAATCTGGCATTGTCTCACATTAGCTTCTACTTAATAAAATTATGAGTGATATGAATGAGTAAAAATGTTATCCTACTTTATAAAGTGGTGGTAATTTTAAAAGTCTGAAGGCTGTTGAAGACCAATGAAACGGCCATTGAAATTGACATAACCACGTCTATGTCGAGAGATAATTTTCATAAACATTTTATTCGTTGACTAGCTTACCGCCCGCGGCTACGCCCGCTTTGTCTAAAACCTAATAAATTATATACTAAAACCTTCCTCTTGAATCACTCTATTTAAAAAAAACCGCATCAAAATCCGTTGCGTAGTTGTAAAGATTTAAGCATACAAAGGGACATAGGGAAATAGGGACAGAGAAAGCGACTTTGTTTTATACTATGTAGTGATGATGATGATGATGAAGAAGAAAACAAGAGAATTTTTGTTATTATTAACGAAATATCTCATTTTATTTGCTTACTAGGAGTGTTCGGACAATCACAAATTATTTATTTATTTATTTTATTTATTTATACTTTATTGTACATATATACCAGACAGAGAAAAGATACAATAATTCAAAACAAAAGAAACTAACACAAAGGCACATATGTACGAAAAGGCGGCCTTATTGCTTTAAAGCAATCTCTTCCAGGCAACCCTGTTGGCACGGAATGTTGAACGTGAACGCGAAGGCACAAAATAAATAACGATAATAGAAATAAGTAATACATAGGTACTTAATTATATACTAGTGCTATAAAATGGGTAGTAGGTATAGATAATACATATTTTAAAAATACACATATAATATACATATTATATACAATAATATACATAATATACATAAACTACATACACTACATACAAAAGTATAAGTATACATAAACTACATACACTACATACAAAAGTACTAAAAGGAGATCTCTAGTAAATAATATACTACTCATTAATAAATATTATGATAAGCAACACATTATAATGATAGGAAATGATTTTTAACGAGCACTTTAAAGCTCTTGATAGTTTTTGCACGTCTGATCGATTCCGGCAAAGCGTTCCAAAGCTGAATAGCGCGAACAGTGAATGAAGAGCTGTAGAAATTAGTACGATGAGCTGGTGTGGAAAGAAGTAGAAGGTTAGATGAGCGAAGAGAGATTAAGCTATTTGCACTAAGGTAATTAAACTGCTTTTTTAGATAACTAGGCGTTTTAGGGTCGAACAGAACACAGTACAGAAGCTGGAGGATGTGGGCATCCCGGCGAAGACGGATGGGAAGCCAATTGAGTTTTTTGCGGTATTCCGAGACATGATCAAATTTACGCAAGCCGAAAATAAATCTTATGCAGAAATTTTGCAGCCTCTCAAGGATGTCTAGCTGGTACTCAAAAAGATCAGGAAATGAGGAGTCGGCGTAGTCAAGGAAGGGGAGCAGAAGGGATTGAGCTAACGCAATTTTGGCGGAGAGCGGAAGAAAGTTACGTAAACGGCGCATCGAGGATGCCGCAGCAAAAACTTTCTTTCGCATTTGCTTAATATGCTCCGACCAAGACAAGTGCTGGTCAAGGTACAAACCAAGACTTTTAACAGTTTTGCTGAACGGAATACGAGTACCGTCGACAACAACATCCGGCAAGCAGTCCCATTTAATTTTGTTCAAAAGCGGCTTACTCCCAAGTATAATAATTTTAGTTTTAACGGGATTTACCTTTAAGCCATGATCCTTACTCCAATTGACGATGGCTGCGAGATCAGTATTAGTACGGAAAATCGCTTCAGTAAGTTCTGGCAGTGACACGTGCGAATATAGCTGGAAATCGTCTGCATACATATGATAAGGAGAAGTAATGTGATTGGAGATAGAGTTTATAAAGATTGAGAATAAGAGAGGAGACAAGACGCCACCTTGCGGAACCCCGGCATGAACGTTGCTCCAGGAAGAGGTTAGGTTCTCCACTAGAACACGCTGCCGACGTCCCTGCAAGTAACTACGAAACCAATCAATAACCGTTGGAGATATGTTAATAGAGCGCAGCATAGCCAACAATACCTCATGATCGACGGTGTTAAATGCATTACTAAAGTCAAGCAACGAAAGGATTGTTAACTGCTTATTGTCAAAGCCTAGGCGTATGTCATCAGTGATTTTAATAAGAGCAGTGGTCGTGCTATGACCTGGGCGGAATCCAGATTGATAAGGATTTAGGAGATTGTTGGAATTAAGGAAGCGACTTAGCTGTTCTTGCACTAGTCTTTCTAAGACTTTCGATAGGAAAGGCAGTATAGCGATGGGTCGAAAGTCTGAGGGAGATACAGGATTTGGAATTTTAGGAAGAGGCAAGATATGAGCATCTTTCCAATTTACTGGAAATGTACCCGAGGAAATAGAAAAGTTGAGGATGTGTGTGATGACAGGATTAATGACGGGAAGGATAGGAATAATCATGCTCCGACCAATGCAATCACTACCGACAGCCTTAGAAGTAATAGACAATATGCTCTTCTTAACACCACAATCGGAAAATTGACTTAGAATGAACGGGCGATAGTCGGGAGATGGTAATGAATGGAGAGAGCTCAGGGTCCGCGCTTTAGAATTAGTATTAAAATCCAAGAGAGGATTAGCAAAGTGGGAATTCAGTCCATCAATAGAAACTGAGTCTGGAAGGGAACTTTGCGCAGACTTGCCAATACCGAGGGATTTAAGAAATTTCCATATTTTGGATGGGTCGCCATTTTCAATCGAGGAAGAAATGTGACGTCGTTGTGCATCCCTACATAATGTATTGCAGCGATTCCGTATGCTCTGGTACTTAGCTCGGTTAGTATCAGAATCGAGCATTTTTAATTTCGTTTTCGCACGTGCCTTTTTTTTCAAAAGTGATTTAAGCTCAGCCGACATCCACGGCGCAGGTAAATGCTTCACCTTGACTGGACGCAAAGGAGCATGTTCGTCAAATAGGTTCAGAAGTAGAGAGTTAAATAACGCAACCTTCTCGTCAATGGACCCTGCTGAATAAATGACTGACCAGTCGGTAACAGCGGCATCTTCACAAAGACGATCTACATCGATTTTACCAAAATTGCGCCGCATAAGGGTTCTAGGCTTAGCTTTGGGAGGCTTCAGTTTATAGGAAAGGAAGATTAAATCGTGGAAGGAGAACAAATCAGCTGAGCACTGACCATGCTTAGCGACAAGTTCAGGAGAGGAAACTATGATGAGGTCGAGAAGGGAAGGAGTGCAGTTGGGAAGGGAATGGGTAGCGCTAAGAGGAAGGATGTTTAGGTTAAAGGAATCAACAATGGACAATAACTTTTTGCTACGCAGATCACCCTTGAGAAGGCAGGTGTTGAAATCGCCCATAAGTATTATGTGTTTATAGGCAGGGGTGTAAATATCAAGAAGGTGGTCAAAAGACGAAAAATAGTTAACAGTTAAGTTGGGAGAGTAGAAAACACCAAGAAGAATTTTTGTGTTGGACAAGGATACCTCAAGTAAAAGGTGCTCAGCCGCATCAGCAGGTGGAGGTTGGGGAGAGCTACTAATTATGGAGAAAGGAATATGCGAACGCAAATAAATAGCTACCCCGCCCCCAGTCCTGCCAATGCGGTCATTGCGAATCAATTGGAATCCTGGGAGACTATAAGATAAAGAAGGTAAGCAAGGTTTTAACCAGGATTCCGAAATTAAAATGGCGTGAAGAGAATTACAATCGAAAGATGCTAATAGTTCGGGAAAGTGAGCCGGGATGCTTTGAGCATTGATGTGAACAACATTAAAGTTTTTAAGACCATTGTCGAAAAGAGAAGGGACATTTAAAGGAGATGATGTACTGTGAAAGCTGTCTTCCCCAGATCGCTCATCGTTCGATGAAACAGATATAAATGTGTCACTAGAAGTGCTGCAGTCTAAAGACATCTTATAAATAATAAATAGTATATATACTAAATAAAATAAAATATATTAATAGATATATGAAAAATAAAATAAAATAAAATAAAATAATAATTATAATATTAAAAACGAGATATGTAAATATAATGATAAATAAATATATCTATATAAAAACACAAATTAGAACAATATATTAAAATAAAAATAGAAGCGTTACCAGTTAAACATGCCAATACCACCAGATTTCGTAAAACATGAGATACTTTAAAGATTGCTACAATTTTATACCAAAAAAGCAAGTATCCAAACACAATATTTCACAAAGAACACAAAAGCGTTGACATTTGACGTCTAACATTCAGTTGTCAAAGTCATAACATGTCAGTGAAGGTACAACGAAATAGAAAAAAGGATGACGTCAAATCTCAATTCTCAAGTGATGTAATGAAAATAAACAAGTACTACCTACAATAAAGTAAAAATATTAAATTAGTTACAATAAGATAGTTTAGAAACATTTAGAGTATTGCAAGGGAAAACTGAAATAAATATGTAAATTTAACAAATCATTGAAACTGAAATAGTACATTGAAGATAGAAAATTGAGGCTAACAAAAGTATGAATACACATAAAATTTGGTTACAACGTTACTTAGCACGGCCAAGTCTCTTAGGTCTAACATTTGACACCAATTTTGACTCTTTGTTAGACGCGGAAACAGACGCACCAGTGGAGGGACTTGCACGACTGGAAGGAATTGTATCCAGATCAGCCATCACCAAAACTCTTCGCTTAGAACCATCAGCAAGTTGTACCACAATGTTTCCATCCTTGGTCCAGCAATTTGTAATACCAAAGCGAGCTCTAGCAGCCACAAAGATATCATGCCTGTCTTTGGTTAAAAACTCAGACAGTGTGAATCCGCTGCCCTTGAGTTCAGTTTTAGCGTACCAAATACTGTTTTTCTTAACAACATCCTTGAATTTAATGACTATCGGTCTCGGCTTGTCTTTATTTGAGAAACCTAAGCGATGACAACGCGATATATCATCAACATTTAACTCAAGGTTTTTTAGATGGTCCGACAAGATCTTGATAGCCACTTTGGTGGTATTCTCCTTACTTTCTTCTGGCACACCATGGAACAATAATATCTTTCTACGGCTCCTCATCTCCAAGTTATTGTATTGGGTTGAAAGAAATGCAATTTGAGATTGTAAAGTCTTAAGGGATGACAGCACAAAAGACTGAAATGCATTAAATTCCGCTGCTAATTTGGACGTTGGGCTGTTAGAAGCAGGTTGTGAGTTATTGCTACTTATATTCTGCAAGTCACGTTGAAACTCAGCCATTTTCTTATTAAAAGTAGCAGTCATTTCCATCATGGAGTGTTGAACAGAATCCATAGTGGTGATATTTAGTGATAGTGAAATTTAAGTGTCAGAAAAGTGAAATTTATATAAGGAGAGGACACTGGCAGGTAAAGGCTATGAGTTAGCACATTTAGATTTAGAAAAACTTTTAAAAATAAATAAAATTTCAATTTCAAGTTACAGAGATAGCAAAAATACGTTATTTTCTTTTGCGCGCCTACCCGCGAAAAAAAAGTGCGAAAAAAATTACCTAGTTTAAGACCTGTAAATGAAAGAAATACCTAAAAAAAAATGATTTTTTTTTAATCTCACATACCTAATACAAAAATTAATTCATTAGTGATAAGATGCAATTCATATACTTATTAAATAATTTTCGTAACTGTGTAGGATTGAAGTACATATAAAGAAGCGATTCGTATTTATAAAAAGCTCGCAAGTATGATTTGTAAATCTACTTTGGTTGCAGTAAAACCAATGCAGCTTTTCAAATAAATTACTGAAAATAAGTGAAATGAACTTGACCTACGAGCGACTCGGATTTCAGTTCTTTGGAAGCAATCCAACGTTTTCATTGCGTTATGGAATATTTTTAAATCTATTGTGAACATTTAGCTGTACTCTAATTTTGTATGGTACTCATGGTTTTAAATGCAATTTTGATTAATTGTCGTTAGATCTATTCATTTTTCATAATATATTGTTATAATATTTTTCATTTCTTTGTTTATTGATAAGCCCTTGCCTACGTCTTATTATTATTGAATATTAATGACGTTGCGTTGGTTTGAATTAGGTTTTAGGGTTGAATATTTATAAAACGGCTTTTAAGTTTTAATACAGCAGTACTTACTACCTTATTATTAGCATCCAATCAAGGAGTCAATTATGTACTTGATTTTAATTGTAAAGTGTACTAAGTTGTATTAAGGACAACGGAAAATAAAACTTACAATACATACATAAGTTAATAAAATATAATAAGATACCAATATCTTTTGATGGATTCATTTTAGAATTCAAATAAAAAATAATATCAAGTAGGTAATGGGTATCTAATGACAATGTGGTTATAATATAATACCTATATTATCTATCAGTTTGCGTGTTTGTTAATGTTCATATACATTACCGTCAAATACCTACATTAGGAACGTCATTGTCAAAACCAATTAGTTACACGCATAGAAATCTAAATAACAAGGCACTAGAAGTCGTAAGCGCGCGTGA
>CAJQZM010011267.1:0-19779 GCA_907164665.1 Colias nastes | reverse complement strand
CACCCACTCGGTTCGGGTTGCCAGTTGGGAATTAATTTATAACAATACAATAAATATTTAATTCAGAAATTGGCTGATAGTCTTGGTTTGTCCTGTCTTATCTGTTAATAATTTTCCAGTTTTTGAACTGAAAAATTCTTGAATTTCGTTGAATGTAAAATTTCAAGGTTGGGTCATAGCAATACCGTCACGTCAGGCGTAAGGCGATAATTTTGGTATCTTTGAATCTTGCCAAATATATTATTGTTTATCTTTTTACACGTGTGCTCGGCACACACGCTCTTCATTCTATAGGTAAGGATTAAAATAGGCAAGGTGTTTAATGATTTTAATAATAATGCCGATTACAAACATATTATTTTCCTTTCATTCCCTGACCTTTAATTAATATGAACTAACATAAGTTTAAGCCGTTAAGCTGATTCTAAGTTAGTGAAGCTATAAACAACGTGCGGTCGCTTGAACGTGTCGTGCAGATTTATCGACTGCTCTGACCTAGATTTTGTTTGTTCTTTGACTAGATTTTTGGAAAAATATACAAGAATATATGAATAACAAAAGGGGAGGTATTATTTCAGTGTTTGAGATTTAAGGTTTACCTTTTTGTAAGGTATAAACGCAAATAAATAAATAAATATTTCAGGACAATTTTCACACACGGCGCGATCTGATCCCATATTAAGCTTTCGCTTGTGTTATGGAAACCAGATGGCTGATAAACATACATAGGTATCTAGTTTTAAATAAATACTTATATAGATAATTAACAACCAGGCACAGAGAAAATATTCATCACACAAATATTTGCCCTGGGTGGGAATCGAACGACCTCTAGCTTGGAAGACAGGGTCACTACCAACCAAGCCAACCGGTCAGTCAAATTGTTATATATGCATAGAAAGACACACAAGATAGGTACACATAGATCGTAGCAAAAATAGTAGGTAAGTATGTAAACTCCACTTTCAATTGATGAATTTAGGTACCTTAAAATAATGAACAGATGCAACCAAATAATTTATAACTCCAACATCCAAGGAAACATTAGCGGATAATAAGTCCATCCTCGCAGTAAGTTAAAACAGCGTTAGAACCATTAAACGAACATTAAAACAAATTTCGGTCGCCATCCTCCTGTCTTGTCGGAAAGTTGGGGAATTTACGACACTGCTTGTGTCAACCGTTGTCTAGTTATTAACGGCATGTAGGACGTTAAAGCTATGAAATGAAGGACCTTTTATTTATATATAGTGCTCTGCCCGCGGCTTTGCCCTCGGTTGTTGGTGATCAAAGGAATTTTCCATGGGAATGACATGTTTCACGGTAGTAAAAAGTAGGTTATGTCGCTGTTTAGCTGTCTAATTACCTCTAGAAAATTTTTCGCGTATTAAAATATAGCCTATGTGATTCAGATATAATGTAAATGCATATGTAAATAAATGCCAGCTGAAGGTGAAAGAATTTTTGAAATCGGTCAACTTTTATTATTTTATTTATTTATTTATTCAGACATATCAATTACCTTGAAGTTGTTCTTATGTGAAGACATTACAAACAAAACATAAATATTTCCTCATTAAAAAACCTAGGTAGTTAAAATAATAAGGATTCGTAGGGTCCAAGATTGTAAATAGTAATTCTTCATCCTGCAAAGTACAAGAGACATTTACTAAAGGTTAGGGAAATAGATTTGTAATACATTTGTGCCATACCCCACAGGGGACATGGAATTCCACACATGAGACGAACTCGCTTACAAAGGACCGGGCCAATGAAAAATATTTGCCTACGGTACCAAAAAAAGGAATTGTTAAAAAGAAACTAGGCGGTTTACCACTCGGTTTTTTTTGTTTGTTACTTCAAAACTCTTTATGGCAGGCCTTTTATTTATTACCTACTTTGAATCGTTATTTATTGTTTCCATAATATAAATAAAAAATTAATACCGATTACGATTAAAGAATCATTAGAACTTTCAAAAACTTATGCTATGGTCTTGGATTTTGGATAAAACTTTGCAACAATAGTTTTTAAAAAAAAATATTACTTTTTTAAAAACTACCTCTATTGTTACAAAGTTAGCCAATTAGTTTTTACTTCTCAGTTCTTTATGGAAAAAATGTATCTATCCTCCTTAAAATTACTAGATAATTACTTAAAATTAATACAATCTGAAAATACCAGATATAAAATAGAGATACAAAAACAAATTAACGCTTAACAGAAACAAGGTTGAATTTTCATCTCCTAACAAATTGGAGCACAATCATTTTGTACCAGAACCCATTAATAACCTAAATGAAATCCTTTCTTGACCCCGAACTGTTTAATTAAATTGTATTTTTACTACTCTATACAAATCCTCAATTTGGGGCCTTCCGGACGTTTCATTTATAATCATTAGAAACAGTATTTTTTAGAAATAAGCTCGCTAATTGTTTTTGAGGCCTTTATTAAATTGCTATTCTTGCCTTATTAGTTCTTTTTTCTTTAGGTGGCTACATTTTGAAGGGAATTCATAAGTTTGGTATACTTTTCTACTGACTTCAAAAAGGAGAAGGTTCTCAATTCAGTTTTTTTTGTTTGTTACCTCATAACTTTCGTCTTAGCCGATTTTGATGATTCTTTGAAATGAAATGAAAATTTATTTGTTTCCTTTATTGTTTTCTTTCTTTGAAAGCTTATAATGTTGTTCAGTACTGACCATAAGAGTGCGGTCTAAAAATATTTGAAGTAGGTACCTATCTATATGAAAAAAAAGACGTGTGGCACTCGGGGACTGCCGCGGTAAAGCTATTGCATGCTATGCCTTCAAGCCACACCTCCGCGCCCGTCGGAGTGGGGAGCGTGAGGATTTTCGTTACGCAATTTCTGGATTCGGTCCCCGCGCTCAAGGCCCGCGATAGAAGCTATGCAATAGCTTAAAAATGTTCTGGTGGCATATTTCCAGTGTTAGTGATATTTGGTAAAGTTTTGTCTGTTTCTCATCTATGTACCTATGTTTGTTTGGTGGGAACAGATACACTTGTCTCATAAATATTCAATTCTGAGAGAAACTAGTCAGGATCTCTATTGTAGATAGATATCTCGCTCTCTCTCACTCATGGCAAACATGTCCACTATCCATCTCTCTCATCATTTTGCCGTAAAACTATAAGAACCTACCAAGAGTTTGTGCGAATAAAAAACATTTTAACTGAGTAAAATGAGTTAGCAAAAAGCGGGTTACCTACTTGAGGTTTTTATTTTTTTATTCATTTTTTTAGTATGAAACTAACAAGTATTGTACTATTTTACAATCCTGATTAAATGCGCCAACTTTTAATGGCACTTGCCAAGGCACTCTAGTACATTTTTTTTAAAGGAGGGGCCGTCAAAGTCGACAAATTTTGAAAATTTTAAATTAACATAGTTTAACAAATAGTCTTCAATTCAAGGAAACTTGGGGCAATTGCGTCATTATTTTTGACTGTGATTCTAGAAATGTTATTTAGGGTTACGGTTCCAAAGTTTAAATGAACAAAAATAATAAAAATTAACCACAATAACCGAAAAATAGTTGCAGGTTGACCAAATTTTTAGGTTTTTCTTAAATGCCCATAATTTTCAAAATGCATGGGATAGATTTTTTTCGGATTTTTCTCATGATGGTCACAATCAATCCTGTCGCCCCGTTTTGGCTTGACGTTGAGTTCTGGGACACCCTGTATAAAACTGAAAATTTATGCGTTTTCAGTATCTATTTATTATGATTTATGACTGAGTGTAGGTACATACTAGCTGTATGTATGTACATTGTAATCGGTTCAGTAGTATTTGCGTGAAAGAGTAACAAACATACACATACACATCCATCCTCACAAACTTTCGCGTTCATAATATTAGTAGGATAGGATAGGATTATACAGTCGAATTGTTTGTACTTTGTTTGTATGTTTGGTTGATTGAACGTGCTAACCTCAAAACGATGGGTCCTATTTGAAAACTTCTTTCTTTGGTAGATAACGTATTTATCGAAAAGACTATACATAATTATTATATTGTCATCACGCTAAGACCAATGATAAGGGCGAAGCAATACGGGAACAAAACCGCGTGTCTAACACTGCTAGCAGAAACAAGTAACCTAGATAAATACGAGTAAAACCACCAGTCAAAGTAAGTTCTCATGAAAACTATGAAGTTACAATACCCGAATATTCTATATTTACTTGCTTTACCTTTTCACTGCTTTAATAATAGATACGATTTCTATTACCTATTACGATTCCCTTTACGGAAGTAACCATTCCCTACCGAAAACCGTTCCTAAATTTCAATTAAATTTCGGCAAGATTTCGGCATATTAATTCAAAATCAATTGACATGTTGAATTAATTACCGGTCTGTCAGTGGGATTGTCTGTGGTAGTTTATCAACGTCACACGCAAGCATGTGTTGTGTGTGTGTTGATATAGGGATGTCACGCACACATGTATTGTATTGTTATTTGTTAGGTAGATATGCAGATTATTGTCTTCGACACAATCATTAGAGACAGAAACCAGTCATGTTATCGATGAAAGTGTTATTAAATCTGATTCAAAAAACGCTTCATGTAGTGGTAAGTGTGTACCTACTTTTTATGTAATTTTGTATAAAATAAATATTATAACTTCTGTTTGGGATATTTTAAAAAAAAATTTTTTTTTTTCAATTTTGAATAGAAAAATTGACTTTTTTTCCGGCCGTTTTTAGAGATTAGACGGAAGGAACAGACAGACAAAAATTGTAAAAAATTATATTTTATTTTATGTACTTTTTACTGAATGCGTACATCCACATGAGAACAGTAATGAAAATTTGAAGTAACTTAATTAGTGTGAAGATATTATATATACTTCAGTCAAAATTAACAATTAAAAATATTCATTCAAAAATTAAATTCGTTTTTTATGATGATTCGTTAAAAAAGAGGCGCTTCATAGGTTTCGCACACAGGCGCTGCCGGGGGTCGGCGCGGCCCTGATTATTATCACCTTATTATGAATGAAATCAATTGGTTATAAGATCAAAAAGTGTTTAGAATTTTTTCTAATATCGAAAGTTTTCTTAGTATAAGAAGGCAATAAATAGGCCCTAATAATTAAAATAAATAGGTATCTAGATATCACTTTTGTTTAATAGGTAAGGATATATAGAAGGATATAGGTATATATTGTATGGTTTGTTCACGCAAAAACTATTGCTCTGATTTCGATAGGTATGTTAGTAGTGTTGCCCAAATTCAGTCTTGGTCTTGCAGTCTTGGTCTTGTTCTTGCGTTTTTGCAAGACCAAGACCAAGAACAAGACCGCGTATTTTTAGCAAGACCAAGACCAAGACTGACCGTGCAAGACTTGAGCAAGAACAAGACATAGGTAGCCTGCAAGACTCTTGCATCTTGCAGCTAGGACTTAGCGCTATTTCACTGAGTAGTTAGGTGTAACAGTTCGGTGTATAGGTAGGTACGATTAGGAATTCTATGAGACGCAAAAAACTGTATCAAAGAATATGAAAAAACTGGACCTATGCGCATTACGACTAATACCATAAACATAGCGAATAAAAAAATATCTATTAAAATCAAACTGAGTGCATGCATAGTTATGTTTTAACCATCGGCACTTTGATAATGCGGCATCAAAGGTTTTGTACTTACTTCTCAAAGAAATTTGCCGCTTTTCGGAAGTACATGGTTATGATACACGCGCCGGCGGCTTCTTTTGAAATCTAAAACAATCGTTGCCGCCACGCCGAAATCAAAACATTTGACACTATTTGATTGCCGCCATAGGGCGTAGGTATACTCATGCAAAATAATTTCGAATTTTTTTAAGAGTACCTACAGGTGTTCCAAAGAATAAATAAGTTTCAGAGTGCTTAGAATGAAAATGAATACATACATTATACTGATCACGCAAGTATCTTTACTATGGCTATGTTAATTCAAGCTCACAATGTTCCAATTCTAATACGTTTTTCTAAGATTTAAAGTAAACTTTAATAAATAGTAATAGACTAATAGGTAATTGCAAGACTTGCAAGACTCTTGCTGCAAGACCAAGACCAAGACCAAGACTGGGAGCGCAAGACCAAGACCAAGACCAAGACCAGGTGTATTGGCGCAAGACCAAGACCAAGACTGGCTAAGTCTCGTCTTGTTCTTGCATTTGGGCAACACTATATGTTAGTTTAACTATCGCTGAAAATTTTAAATATTATAGGTACCTACCATTTTCTCCTCTTTTCTAAGAACATCCCAATTTTCTCACTTTATAGTCAATCAGGGTAAGTAGGTATATATACAATTTTTTTCATTGAAAGTAAATATCTTTGAAAAGGGCCTACATCCTTCGAAATTAAAGTTTTTAACAGAAGAATCGAACCGAATTCTAAAAAGAATACTCCCGTTGCTGCTAAATTCATATTAAATACCATATGACTACAGACTTCCGTACCTATATTCTTACAAGACACTTCAAAACACAAAAGAACACCTTAACAAGATATGATACAGCAAAACACCATTATCATGACGCACATCGAACATAAATCATTATTAAAATTATATCAAGCGACATTTTTTCACAAAGTCGCAACTTGTCGTCACATTAATCACGTAAAATGTACGAAATAGCCATTGAGCGAAATACGGAAGGAAAATTAAAAATGAATAGGTACAATGAAATGGCTTCGTATTATGGACATTTTTAATAATACCTTCACTTATAGATATGGCTATACATAATTATTATGATAACAATGATAATTATCATTCATTTTGCGTAAAATATAATGGATTATAGAGCAGTGGTGGCTCAGTGGTGAAACCTCGGACTTCAAATCGATAGGTCCGGGGTTTGAGACCAGGCGAGCGCGCAGGAAGTAAATTGATTTTTCAATTTATCTGCGCATGTAGTAACATCACCACTGCTCGAACGGTGAAGGAAAACATCGTGAGGAAACCGACATGTCGAAGAATCAAAAGTTCGACGACATGACGTGTCATCCGCCAACTCGCACTTGGCCAGCGTGGTTGATTATGGCCTGTACCCTCATAGGACCGTACATACCTGTGTCCACCCTGTGTCCCAGCAGTGGGGACGTATATGGGCTGATGATGATGATGATGATAAGATGATAAGCTTGATAATTAAAATTATGAGTTAAATATAATCAAAGATTATGCAGCAATTAGTGATATCGTATTGTGGTTATGATGAATTGCTTTGAGGCAACATTACATGAAACTACAAGATTGCTTTTCCCAAATTCTATAGGTAGGTAGGTGATTGAAGAATAAATTTTAAACAAAAGCTCTAATCACAGTCGTTATTTTTTTAATACTTTGTTTCTTGAGAGTAGAGATTGTAGAACATATTTTAAATTTTTATTGTGCTTGTAATATTGAACTTTTATTGTAACCTATACCTATCTATGTTTATTTTAAAAGAATGTAATTGTGAAAAGATGCCTTTAATACCTTCAGCATTTATTAATTTAAAAGAGATCTAGAGACAAGTTTTAATTAAGTTCTGTATAATATCTACCAATCCTTTAGCAATCAAGCTTAGAAATGTAACTTTCCAAGTAGACACTAACTTCATAATCCTAATGTCCGCTAAGTTAAACTTGTACCTAACTATAAAATCTAGATAAAGATAAAAAACATGAGACAACAAAGTCAAAATATAATAGTCTAATTGAGAACCTTCTCTTTTTTTAAGTCGCTAAAAATATAGCTCATTTCCCACTGTTTTTGTAAAATTAAAAAACGTGTATTAAATCACTAGGTAAGTATATAAAAACAAATTATTTATCGTACCTACTTACACTAATAACCAAATCTGCTATGAGTATCTTTAACGAAAATTAAAATACAGCCAGCGATAAATATTTTTTCCAAGATTCAGCTTACATTTGCGAAAACTGTCCAATATTTCATTATAATACTCTACCTAGCGGAACGAATTATTACAGCCCGATCTTATTATTTTAGGAAAGTATCAAAATACTTCATTCCCTTCCAATTACGCTACTAATTACTTTGGAATATTCGAGAACATTTCTTATTATGGAACTATCTTTTGGATGGCCATCTACGTTTGTAGGTAGGTATTTACAGCCATTCTAAGCTAACTATGTTTAAAATTCATCAAAATCAATTCAGCCATTACCAACAGTATCTAAGTATTAACCATGAATCTACATTACGTACCTACCTAACTGGATTGGATAAGTTATAACTATAAGTTACCAATAATATGAATTCTTTGCTCATAATTAAATAGAAAATATGATTAAGAATTTTATGCTCATAATTAAAAATAAATCTTCCATTCAAACCATAAATTATTATCTCACTCCACACAAACGGAGTTTCAATACAATGTATTATTTTCCAATACGAAAAATAAAGAAAGCACAAGGCAATTTTATTAGCAATTGATTGGTGAATTAGCATGAAAACCTCGTTAAGGTCGAATGAATTGTAACTACAGTCGACTCAGGCTAACGACTCAATAATTACTCATGAAAAATTGATGAAAAATTCATATTATCAGAACGTAATTAATATCTTCCGTTCAAATAGTTACTTTTCTTGTTATTGGATTTCTGATTAATGTTCAAATTCTCGTTTATAGTGTTTATCTTAAAATTGTTTTGGTAAATTTCACTGAAAAGAGGATATTTACCTACATGCAATCTGTAGGTACACAAAGTTATGAATTCAAAACACGTGAGTGCATGAATGTTGCTCTAATTGAACATTTTGAGCAGAAATTATGTTTATTGTTTAAATATCTAAAAAATTATATCGTCATTTTACTTCGATTAACGGCTCAATTCACAACATTTCTAAATTCTCATTGCTACGCCGCACACAAAAGGCAAGCTACCGACATTTTTCCAATTTTTCCTCCATACAATATGCAAGGCATTACATCCATTATAACTTTTATCACGCAAGGTGCATGCTCGTTTTGTCTTTAAAATTGCTAGCGCACGGTAAAATACGATGCTATGAAACATACGCTTTGTGCTTAAACAAAACACACGGCGCCTTGAAATTTAATTTAGCAATGTCGCCGTGCCGCGCGGGAAATAATAAGCGACTAAAGGCGTTGTAAAACCTTATCTGTGCTATCAGAATTCCTAGAAAGGTGTTATTAAATTGAATGAGGAACTATTAATGAGTATATATTAAATATGTACCTTCTGTTTTAAAGGTACTATTTGTAGGAGCTTTTAAATTGTCATTATATATCCTATAGGTATAAGTAGTATACAGGATCTAAATTTTGGTTATGTTCTTCTATGGTAGTTCAGTAAATCTATAAGAGTTATAAATAATGTTACTTTATATTCCCGTCGGTATGAACTATAAACAATTATTTTAACAGTTTAATTCCAAGAAATTAAGATTATAGGTAGTCCACTTAAAAATTAAAATAAGTAAGTAAATAGCCGCTCAAATTAGCAACAATTTCCAAGCCCGTACTTTACGTTAAAATCAGAATGAGCTCAGTAAATAAGCCAAATAAAGTGAAACCTCGTAGTTGGGTCGAATGCGCTAATTTTTCGCTCGCTAAATCAAATAATAGAGCTACCGTTAAAGTGTGGATAACAATGTTGGCGGTGAACTTCAATTATGAGGAAATACCGGTGGAGCGTTTATTTTAATTTTCAAGATGTTCATGCTTTTGGTTGGCGATTTATCAGTGGTAGATATTGTGGTTTCTATCTATAGGTAGGTACTAATATTATAAAGCGGAAGAGTTTGTTTGTTTGTGTGTTTGAACGCGCCAATCTCAAGAACTACTGGTCCGATTTGAAAAATTCTTTCGGTGTTGGATAGCCCATTTATCGAGGAAAGTTATATAATATAGGCTATATATCATCACGCTAAGGCCAACAGAAGCAGAGCGATGCGGGTGAAACCGCGGAGCGCAGCTATGTAGTTTGAAATATGGGTATTTTAAAGAGTTAGGTATAAAATTATAATTTTTCAACCGACTTCCAAAAAAGGAAGTAGGTACACAATTCTATTGTTTCTTTTTTGGGTTTACTACCTCAGAAATATCGACTCATTCTGATTATTCTTTTTCTACTTGAATGCTTTTCCGTTGATCGAATTTTTATTTTGTCAAGTTCCAATTTCCAAGTGGTTTAGTTTTTTGGTGAAAACTAAAACGTTAGAACTAATTCAACGCACACTGAAGACTGAAGTATAAAAATTGGTTGTCTGTAAAGTCGGTTTACTGACGATAGTTGAACGTGACAACGTCCGATTGTGCTTCTTTGTCGCTCGTTCCGCGCTCTCGCTTGCACTTCAAGCCTTACATGGAACGCCTCAGAGCGAGGTAACGCCGCATGAGTCATGTTTTTTCGTGCGTGCAGCCGGCGCTATCGAATTATAAGACGTTGTCACGTCAAAATCTCGAATATTTTATACCCATTATACTTAGGTAAGTATTGTATGCAAGAAAGTACTAAACTAAACTACAAAATCTGGAAAATTCGAACCGATCGTATCGCGCAGCTATTTGTGTAAATTGTACCTACTTAATAGGATTAGTAGGTACGTGATCTTATTTTTGTTAACAATTTCATATTTATTCTGTTTTCTAGTATTAATTCTGGAATATAAAAGAAATCGTAAGGTAATCTGATCAAATGACACGGTAATGTTATTAAATGTAGGTCCTTTATATGGATAAAGATTTTCACGCTTATGCAGCACTTTTTAATAAAGGCGTTTGTAATACATTTTCTCGTCCATTTTATCAACGATATGAAATTATCAAGTATCATTGGCTCTTATTAAATCATAGGTTTTTCTATAAAAATAATGTACCTAAGTATATGAAAACAGTGTAGGTATCCTACTTGCCTAGAACCTAGCGGGTCGGGTATAGATACCCGGCCCCCCGGAATCGCGTCACACGCCGAAGACATAGCGTGTATTAATTTAGTTTAGTTTTAATTATTCTAATTATGTATGTTAGTCTGTAAGGTATTTATTCTATGGGTCTGTACAATTTATTGTCTGTTACCTGAATTAAATGTTATAAATAAAATAAAATAAATAGACCCGACCACACAAAAATATTTATTAAATTCAGACCAGCAGTTCCTGAGATTAGCATGTTCAATCAAACGAACATAAAATCACATCGGCTTTTTTAATATTAGTTGACTTTAAAATTGCCCCCTATAGGTAACAATATACCTAGGTAGTATATTATATGAGACCTTTTAGGTTCAATCTGCTTAGATAATTTTAGTAGGTAGGTACCTTAGTAGAAAACTTTTCTCAATTCACAAGAGAATTTGTTTCACAATCTAGTATCTCGTTAGTATAAAATTGTGAATTTAAATTCACTTTATCTGCATTAAAATAGATTGGAATAAATGAAATGAAAATCTTGGAATCGACAAGGCCAAAGTAGGGTGAAATTTGCGAAATTTTCAACAGGAATATTTGGAATTACATGTCTCTTCTATTGTTGTTTTATGAAATAAAGTGTCCTTAGTTCCACAACGTTCCCTAGTTTATTTTTCTCGTCTATACTTACTTAATATTATAAAGCCGAAGAGTTTGTTTGTTTGTTTGAACGCGCTAATCTCGGGAACTACTGGTCCGATTTGAAAAATTCTTTCGGTGTTAGATATACCCCTTCATCGAGGAAGGCTATAGAGTATAGAGGCTATAATATATTATCATCTCGCTAAGACCAACAGGAGCGGAGCACTGCGGGTAAAACCGCGGAGCACAGCTAGTTTCAAATAAAGACTTATTACCTACAACAAGCGTTTTCTGCACATCATATCCAGAAGTCAGTCAAGTAAAACGATTAGGTAATATAATATATAACTTCACTATATCCTAAGTAACCCTAAAGTATCCTTCTATTTCAGTCCTTATTCCCCTTAATAAATCAAAGATAAGAAACTCAATTTTTCCCCGTCAAGCCGAGGGGCAGCTATTGATGCGTTTGCCTCATTGCCCCTCATCCACTCCGCGGAGCAGGATAATTCATTCACGATTTTAATTTGATGCCCCGAAGCATTTTTGCGAATACTTTGGCTTTTTTTCTGTGGTAAAGATTGTGAACTATGAAACTCTATAGAAAACGTTAAAGTTAGTGCGTAAGGAATAGATTAATTGCCGGGTTTAGTAATACTATGTAATACAGAGTACATGATGTTGATTGAACAAAAATTTGAACATAGAAAAACCAATCAGAAATAGGTACTTTTAGTGAATTTTTCCCATACACCTACGACATCACAAGCGAAAAATTTATTAACTTTTTTATTTTATATGTGTTAATGTACTAACTATCAAATAAAACCTATATCATGTTAAAAAATGTGATAACAAATTAAAACAATGCAGTGACTACTGCCTCTAGGCTGTTTTATATCACAAGAATATTAATTATTTAAATTAGCGCCATCTAGGTTCAATTACTTGAACTAATATAATGTGCTCAGATACAAATTTTGTGACATCGCAGCAGCTGTTGATCATTTATTTAATACAGTTTACCACAATGTTCTTTCACAATGTTAAATTTAAAACCAAACGAATTTAAAATAAACGAATGAATCCAATAACGCTATTGAGATAATCTATTCATAGTTTTAGTTCAAACTTTTAAATATAGATGGCGCATAAATAAATAACAATAATATTAGAAGCCGCGGTCCTATAAACTCTTCAGCTATAAAATGGCGCTTTTTTGCGTAATTTAATACTAAACATAATTCAAGACAACAGCTTGGGCTATCAGTTAATTAATGTTTTGCTAAAATTGTATTACAGCCATTTAAGTCCCATCGACTAAATGGCTGAAATACAATTTTACCTAGAGCCAAGAGGAACAATAAAACTTTATAATTTATATGGAAAAAAATAAAAATAGATAGTTACGCTCCTTCTCTTTAGGAACGTCGATTAAAATTGAAAGAGTACAATTCAATGAGCACCCACATTAACGAGATAGGTAGTTAGTATTTTACTGGCTGAGGTAACAACATCATGAAAATACAAAGAAAATGCCTAAAATACATAAAATAACAAGTTTACCAGATTTGAACACCAAATAACAACACACATTGAGTAACATACTCATTCTAAAATGCCGCATAAAATTAAAATAAAACATACCGTAGGTACTTTAATAAAAATATATTTCAGTATTTACACAAAATATCATACCTTTCTTATAATTGATGAAAGTATAAATATTACAAATATTATAATTAATGAGATATTGATAACACGCAGTTACCATTATATAATATACATAGGTGCATAATTATTAGACCTCTTATTATAAATCTATAAAAATAGTTATATAGAAAAAATCAGTTCGAGAAACATTAAATGTATAAAACATTACATATATAATCAGCAGATTTCCCTCAACCTTGAATCGAGGATAACATCCTGAAAATATATCAATATACGAAAACATCGCTTTTAACATAATAATATGAAAATGCGCAAAATTTTCTAAGAACTTCGCAAGAGTCAAGACATACAGAAACAACATAACGCTAGAAAAATGATATTGAGAAGTACCTACGTGTTTTTTTTTTTTAATTTTGATAGCAATAAAAAATCGTCTATAACTAAATACTATTTAAAATTCTTTGAGTCTATTTCTTGCTTAAGATATCCTCCAAAATTGATAAACAGACAACAATGCCAAAGCATGCAATCTATGTTTTAAGGTAAATTTCGTAAAAGGCGGGTTTCCTCTCCAAAACCTTACACACTATAGAAGATCTAATTGAATTAGATAAAGTAACGACCTAATATAAATGCAGTTCCATAGGTAGAGTTAATTAGTCTAGTGGGATTTTTTAGCAGCTCTCTGTAGTGTTTCTTCCATACTTCTCAAATATCTATTCAAGGAATCGGAAGTATTTTGAAGAATATGTAATCCTAGCCTATATTTAAAATCTACGAGACGTTGTAAAAAGTCAAAGAATCCGGAACCATGTGACGGAGGTGGGTATGTTAATATTTCTGGGAAGAGAGTTGGTCGTGCGGTTGTAGTTTGTGATTTTGATGGTGTACGTGTTGAGACATCAGATTTAAATTCAGTAGTTGTTTCTGTGTTAAATGTACTCTCGGTTTCGTCATTGGAAACTTCGTTCGTTAAAGCAGCACTTTTATCTGTTGAATATACTTCATATATTCTGAATTTGTCATTTTTTGCATCATCTACAGGCATAGTTGATACGCTCTCTACAATATCATTTCTCATTGTAGTCGTGTCTGCTTCTGTTTCTTTTGGATCAACTGAAACAGCGTAAATTGGTACTACCTTTTCTTTAATTTGTTCTTCTTCTTTTGGTACGTACTGTAATGATGGCAGATTCATTGGGATCATGTTTAGAGAATCATCAATTTCATTGCTTAAAAAAGCGTCCTTTTCCTTTTCCTTTGCTTCTTCCAAAACTTCCTCGATGGCAATACCTCTTCGCTTTCTATTCAACTTTCTTGGGCCATGCTCAGGAACAACGGCTGGTGTTGCAGAATCGGATAATTCTTTAGGCACATTACCTACTACAAATTTGTTATCACCATTTTCTGAGTCTTCTTCGGTCTCATCTGCATATTGATTATTATTGGATTCCTCTGCCTCATTGTTCGAACCTAGATACATTGATGTTGGCGAATGCGTTACAGCACTACTTGTAGTTTCGCTATAGAATTGATTATCGTACGGATAGACTGGTTTAAAATCAGTATCAGCAGCAGGTTTTACACCGTACACAACAGATCCAGAGGTATCGCTTCCATATGAAGATATATCTGATGGTCCTGTCTGTGGCGCAGCATAAATAGGCTCAACGGCGGGATATGATGTAGTGTAAGCGTGCCTTGTTTCATATTGAGGCGTTGTATAAGCGTGTCTTGTGTCATACTGGGGACGTTGGTGGTAATTCAGAGGTTCATTATAAACGGCGCCATGTGCAATTCCTGTTTTTTGTTGAGGATAGTGGGCATTGTAATTAGGTTCATACTTTGGTGCGACGTGCCTGTATCGAATGTCTTGTTGTTCTTTTTTAACTGGATACCTACTTGTGTAAGCGGTTTGTGCGGCATATGGATTTAACTTATGTTTTGCATGCGCAGGCATACCAGCTATTACAGTTGATAACATTTCTTCTTCAGGTTGACCATTGCCTTCGTTAGCATACTCTTCAGCATTATTCCTGTAGATGTCGTCTTTTTTGTCAACTTCGAAGGTTCTTCGTACGGGAGTTGCGAATGGATATAAGAAATAGCTAGCAAGTCCTACTAGTCCAGCTAAACCAATAACTCCAACACCAACAGAAGGCATTACTTCCCTTGAGAAGTAATTGTAAATTTGGCTTGTGAAGGGTCCTGTAGCAGTAGTCGGCTTCTTACTCGTTTTTGTAGATTTCGTTTTATTTGCAGTTTTAAGTTCAGCTGTCACAGCCGTTGCAGCAGTGGGCTTAGGCTTAGAGGTTTTGCGTTTCTTTGTTTTAGTCTTCTTCTTCACTGAAGTTCGTTTAGGTTTTTTCGTAGTAGTCGCTGGTGTACTAACTTCCAATTCAATTTCTTGTTCTTTTGGTTCCATGGGTAGCATTGCTGATTCATTTGGAATAGATAACGTAGTACTAGTTTTATGCTTGATTTTTTCCTTCTTTTTGCCAGGTTTAGAAGTTACTTTGATTACAGGAATAACCACGCTTGGTTCTTTAGTTACTTCTTTCTTTACAGTTATTTCAGTCGAAGGAGTCGGAGTCGTAGTTGTGGTTGTGGTTCGAGGTGGACTGCTTTTATTTTTCTGCACATTTGTCATTACTGTGTCTTTAATCTTATTGTACACATTTTCATTTATAGCTGATCCACTTGCAACTAAATCTGACTTATTTGTGCTTCCAACAATAGGTCTTTTAGGTAATGATGGTTTTGTTGGTGGTCTCTTAGTTTTGTTTTTGGTAGGCTTCGGCTTCTTATTATCTTCAATTTTGGTAGGTTCCGTTGTAGAATTGTCCTTATTTGGGGGATTACTTAACAAGATCCAGGTTGAAATACCTTCGTTGGATGTCGATGATTCAACTGCAGGCACTTTATTTTCATTTTCAAGCTCTTCCATAGTGACTGGAACTGCGACACCAGCGTGAGAATATTCATTTTGTTCGCCATCTTCGTTTCTTGTTCTGATCTTTTGCTTTTGAATGAATTGTGTTTTTATTTTAGGTGGGACTCTTGTGTCGGGAACTGCTGCATCAGACGAATCATTTGTTGGTGCTTTATCTAAAAGCTGATTGGCCACTTTCGTGATGGAGTCGCCTATTGGTGGAGATTTAGTCTTAACGTTTCTCGAAGTGCTGATAGCGTCTGGAACAACGGCAGGAAGCACCACTATTTTGGAAGACTCTTCTGACGTTTCTGGCTCAGCTTGTCTGCAATGAGAAAAATAAATTGACAGCTATTGTACAAGATTATTCAACAGAAGTGATGAAAATGATGTTTCAAACAGTGTTTATATTTTATAAGTCACTAGGTACTCATCATTGGAAAACCATTACGTATAAACAAATGAAATTTAAGAACTTTTACTGTGAAATATTGTAAGCAATTGTGAAAACGAAAACAAAAAACATTATTAAATAGGCAATTCAGGAGGAAATATGGAACTAGTATAATTATTATTAACGAATTAACTTTTATTAGCGTTCTCATTATTTAATATAATTATAGCTGATTATTATCAATGAATAATATTACTGTAGGAAAAAAGGAATTTTTAAAAACAAACAACATACAAAAATAAAACAAAGAATAACTTTTTATAGATACTTTATTAAATACGAGTGTGCTGAATAAATACTAAATTCATGAAATAAATTAATAAATAGGTCTTAAAACTACTTAAATAATATATTTTGTATGTACAGTTTAATTAAATTTTATAATATTTTAATTAGTAATACTGTCACGCTCTTATTCCTAATGAAATCAAAAATATATTAGTGTGATGAAGTTTATTTAAAAAAATATTAATATATCTGATGAATATTCATTGCTTTCGTATTTGTGAACTTTCGTATTTGTGTTGAGACTTCTGAATATTTTTATACCTAACTATTGGTCTAGAAATAAATTATTTGTTTAAATTATTATTCATAGAAATTAGCTTGGAATAGAATAAATAGCATTGCTATAAGTATATTTAAAGTTTTATCACCTTAGTTTTTGAAACGGTTATTAAAATATCACGTTTTCTCTGTTTTCCATAAAATATCTCAGTTAAAATTTTAAACAAATAAAAGTGTCAGTCAACTTTTCTTCACGAATACGATAAATAAATACAACATACGTACGTTTATTTATTCTCAGGTTAGTAAAATTTAAGTACCTATATTGAAATTACCACAGATCACAGAAACTGAAATTACGATGAAAGGTTTATATGACGAGCAATTTATATTTTATGTGCGAAGTCGGTATCGATTATTTTTATAATCGATACCAACCTTAATCCTTAACCAAGCCTAATTTTGCTAAAATGGTAACACAAGCATGTATATAATATTATGTAATACGAGTTTAATGTCGATAATAATTATAATATAAATTGAGATTTTTACTTTTTCTTCCTACTTTTGCGATTATTCGATTTAATTTTGTTTGTCACACTAGTTATCCATTGTTGAACTTTATCAACCCAACTTTGTCTCTCATGTGAAGTTGGGCGTCCTATTTTTCTGGTAAGAATAGGAAGATCTGGTCTCCATTTTCTGTGAATACCGTTCGTATTGAGATTCCAAGTTTTATCATATTCATCCCATTCCCACTGAGGTCTATATAGGTTTACATTTGGTGCTTCTCTCGCGTAAGATAACGCCCAAGGAGCAAAGAGGGTAGCAATTCCCGATGTACTAGCTACTATAAAAATTAACGGTGCCAAAAGAAAAGAGAGGATTGGAAAACTCAATGGATTTATGGACGCTAGCCAAGTAAAACCGCTTATTGCTGGACGAAAGAAATCCAGCATACCTGACAAGCCAAAGCCATCATCATCATCGTTTTCACTCGGCCGGGATAAAGCAGAACTTGGGGAATTTGGTAAACTAGCATAGTTAGCAGATTCAGATTCCGCTTCTAGAGAATTCGCAGCGTTATAATTTGATAGTTCTAAGCTCTCTATCGGAGCACTGTCTTCTTCCGGCTCATCGGACTCACCGTAATCATTAGCAGCTTCTTCACTTTCAGAATTTTCCTCCGGTAATCCGAAAATATCGGTTAATGTATCCGCGTCGGGGTCTTCATCGGATTCGATAACGTTATTTTTGTTTACGACATTTGTGTTGACCGCAATATTGAGATCTGGACAAGCTTCCTTGCCTTGACCTTGGAATGTGTTATTAAGAGTTAGGAATATAGTGGGACAGTCGTCAGAAGCGCCAGCGTATTCTTCTGGCCTGATGACTATTCTATCAGTGTACGCGTTTGTAGGTGGGAAAGTAGTAACTTCAAATATATTACCTGGATATTGTGGACGATGGTTATTGTATGGATTTTTATAAGTTGTTGATTTAATTGGTTTAACAGGCCTTCGATGAGGCGTCTGGCTTTCAGGCCATGGTTGAGGATAACCAACGTTAGTGATTATTGGTGTTGGAGTGGGTGTGTTGAATATGAAGGTTGGTCTTGTTGGTGAATTGAAAGGATGTTTATCTATGATATGTACGTTACTGGAATAAACGTGAGTTTCTTCAGAATAATCTGATTGTGGATGATGATGATATGCGTAACGCTTATTAGATGATTGTTTTACATCTTCTGTTTCATCGTGATTATCTTCTGAACTATAAAAATAGTTATTTGAGTTGGGATAGTTAGCTTTTGTATTACCGATTTCTTCACGAGAAAATTCTGATTTTTCATCTTTCACGTTATCCGTCCATTTTGTTATTATTTTTTTGATGACAGGTTTATTTTTATTTTGGGTTGATGATATTTTATTATTATTCTTTACTTTATTAGAATTAGAGTTATGTTTTACTTTAAAATTTCTACGAATTACTCTATTGGTGCGATAATTGGGTTTTGTATTATTTATAACATGTTGGTTTTGGTTTGAGTAAGGGTTTAATCGAAAGAAACTAAAATTACTATTACCGTAATCAGACCTGATATCGTAATAATTATTACTATTATTTATCCTAAATCTATACCTTAGAGGTGAACCTGTAGTTTGTTCTTCGGAACTTAATTCAGTCGGTACAGATTCTTGAGGTCGCGAGTAAACTAACGGACACACAAATAAAACTAAAACTAAAGTCCACTTTGAACACACACTTTTTCGCCGCGTCATGTTGAATACCTGTAAAGAAGAAAAAGCAGATTAGTTATTTTGTTAATAAAAAAACATAAGTTATTTTACTCAAAAAACATAGGCCCAAGTTATAACGAGAAATCGCAATTACTAAAATGTACAGTATAGGTAAAACTTTATAGTTTTTACATCTAAAGTCAATTAGATTTTATAAGTAAAGGTACGTATATTCTGATATAATAAGATGGAAAATTTGTAACTAAAAGACAATTCTAGTTGGTATATATTAAATAATAATTAGTATACCTAGGTATGTATTTATGTTAAAACTTTCAAAGAACTTCAAAGTTCAAACTCATTATTGTAATATAGAACAGACAACCTTGATATATTTCGATTCAATAGGAAAATTCCAAAA
>CAJQZM010011266.1:0-11489 GCA_907164665.1 Colias nastes | reverse complement strand
TGTAAAATTCCACATCAGACCTAATGCGTCTCAGGTCGAGAATTATTGATTGCGGTCATGTTTATTTATTCTTAGTTATTTATAAAGAAAAAAAACAATTAATTTGTATTGAAGAAGTTTTTCCTTGCAATTAGCGAAAAGAAGGGTAAGCTGCGTTATATTATAATTAATATGCCGTAATCATCGTCATTAATTTCATATCGGTTTTATCGTTATTACATAAACGTCATAAGTGAGTATGGTGGATGTATTTCTTTTTTATTAATGCCATTAATTTTTTCGATTCAAGATAATATATTATTGATAATGTATTACTAGTCTTTATTTAAAGTAATTATAACTTTCCAAATTCGGGATTATGGCGATTCCTTTCTCTTAAAAAAATAATGTGATGTTATGATTAGTTTTCATGTCAGATCACTGTACCTATTATGGTGTATTTATCTGGCTCTTTTTTATAAAGGCAACTTTTCTAAACCGGGGTAACTATCTTCGATCTAATAAAACTATTAAAAAGAGCCTCTACAAAAGGTGTTGTGGAAACGATAAGTATTCAAATTTTAGTTTGTTTAGCACATCCTCACGTCGTGCAATAATAAAATTATTTAAAACTATCGGTCCGCCCCGGCTTCGCCCGTGGTACATATTAACGTTTTCTCTACATAAGAACCATCCTCGTACTTCAAGGAATATAATAAAAAAAGAATTATCGAAATCGGTCCACCCGTTCACACGTGATGCTGTGACAACGCGAAACGGGTTTCATTTTTATATACTATAAATAGATGTGTCAAGCCGTTTCGGAAAAGCTATTAGCTAATACCGCGATATTATTTTTTATGTAAGAAAGTGTGAGAGTAACCAGTATAAATATGTTTAAAACATGAACCTATATTTAAAAAATAAACCTTAATCATATACCTAGTAAGAAGGGCGTTTATTATGAACATGAACTGTTTATCATACTACTTACAACAATGTATCAAACATAGATATCTCAATTAGTATTTCACTATACACCCAAGAAAGGCAGATATCTCAAACAAAAGCCAATACTTTCATGTGATAAAATGACCATAATTAAGATATTGATTGCGTATAATGGAGCAGGTGCGTAGTCCTAATGGACAAACAGCATGAAAACTTGATGTTTTACTTGCAGCGTAATAAAAATTAGACGCCATTTATCATTCGTAACTTGAGACAATATTGAAGATGAAGGATGGTGTGGCTACACCTGGATTGATAGTGTTTGTATTAGTCTGTCTTTTTATTAAGCATATTATATTGAGATGTGTAAAATTAGTATGAAAAATGAAACATCTTAAGCCTGATTACATTAATCTTTTTCCGAATTGGATTACTGTTACGGTTATTTTCCGTTTCCAGTTGTTCA
Source organism: Colias nastes (assembly GCA_907164665.1). Classification (NCBI taxonomy): domain Eukaryota; kingdom Metazoa; phylum Arthropoda; class Insecta; order Lepidoptera; family Pieridae; genus Colias; species Colias nastes. The sequence continues at coordinate 10,093 of CAJQZM010011266.1, read as the reverse complement.
GTCAATTAAAAAAACAATAGTCAAAGTTCGTAAGAAACAATCTTGCTCTATGCGAAATGCTGTGAAAATTTAATTGTCTATAAGTAGACCAAGTTTTTCGGATTAGTCTCTTTCTTTGTAATACCTTTAAATATCTTACTTTTTAATATGTATCGACTAAGTCCTAAAAAATGAAATCTGTATATTCCTTACATTAGTTACAGTCTATTATATTATCAAGCCAACAAACAGAAGATTACACGAACAAACACAGGTGCAACCACCCTATCATAGTTCGACAGCTTTATGTGAATACCCTGTTTTTTTGTTGTATTTGTAGTTTTTATTAAGTCTCAATGGTTGTTACATTTTAAATGATATTCTTCATTTAATGAATTGTAACTAAAAACTGGACTGAAGAGTATTGCCGTTATAATTCACGTAATGGTTATCTGTTTTTATGGTATTTGTGCGAGAGCTTAATGTTCTCGAATGAATTCACTGTGGTTCGTTCACATGGTACTAATTCGCTAGAAAAATAAATTAATAAAAACTTTAATAGTGATTTAAGGCTACTGTATATTGTGTTATGTGTGATGAGCACACTCTTTTGTGAATGTTTATTGCTAATTTAAAGTTACTTATAAAATGCAAGGTTTATTAAAAAACTTTCAGGGAATTAAAATTTACTACGACCAGCGTTTTTGCCGCAGATCAAGAAGAGGAAAAGTAAAGCATCTAATTTGTAAATGAAATTAATTCATTTAGAGATTCATTTAATATGAGAAGGAATCTGGTTGTTACAAACCCTTTTATGAACATTATTTTACACTCGTCAATTTCTTATAATTTTTTCATATATCTAGGAATCATTTTTAGTTATTTATTAATTGACCGCCTCCTTGGTACAGTGGTTGACGCATGAGCGTAGAACCGAGGGGTCCTGGGTTCGATTCCCGGTGGAGACGAAGAAAAAAAAAATGTCACGGTCGGGCAGGACACAGAAGGCTGATCACCTACTTGTTTTTAAAGAAAATCGATCAGTGAAACAGATGTATAATGCATCTGCCCCTTACCCCACTAGGGGACATGGGACTTCACTTATTTATTAATTACCTACCTCGAAAATCTGTCAAAATCACCAATTAAGCATATTCTGTCCATGTAGTCCCGTATAAATTTTATTTAATTACCTACCTAAGTATAATGAAAGTTATCAAATGGCAGGATCGATAAAAGAAATGCAAATGCTTTTAAGTATTATTCTATTCCGTAGGTGTAATGTACGTTTAAGTACCCTTTTTCTGTAATATAATACTTTATTTCGTTGTTACTTTAATTGCTTAGTGTAAAGTGAAATAAAATAGGAAACTATTCAAATAAGAAACTATCCAATGGAACAGTATACAGGGTGTGGAGTCATGAAACTTGGTAGCTAGAAATAGACGACGGAAAAATGAATTTTGTGTTTTGTAAAAGTTAGGCCACCATCAGCTCGAATACATACTCTACACTACGTTCTAATATATATATTTACCACTTCAAACTGCTTGATTTAAGCTATTTGTAGGTATCATTTAAGTAATATTTTGAGCAGCTTCTGTATAGCTGAATCACTCACTAGTGATCATTGTAGACCTTCGTTTTCAGTCATCATGTTATCCATTCATTATACACACACACATTTATTCTTTATTCGAACCGCTAGGGACTGGAACATGCTTCCTGAATCTGTGTTCCCCGATGAGTACAATTTGGAGGTCTTCAAGAGGAGAGTGAACAGGTACATTCTAGGGAAGCGCGCTCCATCTTAGGCCACATCTCAGCTTACCATCAGGCGAGATTGTGGCCAAGCGCTCCCCTATTGTACAATAAAAAAATAACACACCCTATATACATAAACTACGTTAACAAGATCAAAACTTATAACAATGAAGGTGCCAAGTATTTATATAAAATGTTCTATATTTTCACTCCATTTAACAAAGGAAACATTAAATAATATAATTTATTTGTAGAGCAGGTGTGAGGTTACTTTACGTCCGCGTTACACTATTTATTATCAATTATTGAAAATATTTACGAAGTTTAATTAATTATTCGATAGGTCAAACTTTATGGTCTCATAATGTTGTATTTATAGCGGTGTATACTACGAAAGGGCTGTTCCGTTTCACATTCGATTTAACGAGAGTGATAGATGCAGGTGGCTACCGGTGTTTGGTTGAACTACTTGAATGATTTAATATTATAATGGTATTGTAGGAGTGTCGGATTATGTTACTCAGGTATTTCATTATTTCGCGCTATGAAATTTATGTCAAATGTACCTTAGTGTTATTCTTTAAACATAAATCTACTGATACACACTAATTATATAATGTTATATTATGTACAATTTTTTTAAGGATATCACATTTAATTCTTATATAATATTTAATTTATTATTAGAACATTGCACTATTTAAATTATCTATAATGTGTATATGAATTAATTTTTGTCAATGTTCTTTATAATCATATTACTATGCATTTGATCATAATATTGTGATGATATTCAGCAAAATGTAGTGCACGAGCTTACGGAGGTTTCAGAGTTGGTACGACCAATCTTCGACAGTGTACCACAGTCCACAGCTCAGGCGAAGCCGCGGTGTACAGTTAGTAATATATACTTAATTTAATTTACCTTTACCATATTTTCAGTTACAACTTTGTTTTGAGTTCTACCCAGCTGAAGTACAAAATGTACCTAAATAAAAAGTTTTAAAAATGCCCAAAAAGTCTTTTATTTTTTACTTTAAATCCAACTTTCACACACTTGAACATAAATGTAACAACAAATAATAATGTGAGTTTGTACATTGTAACTCACAAGAATGCTCGTTGGTCGTAAATCAAGAACAGTTCATGTAAGTGTCGTACCATCAGCAAATATCAAATTAATTACACGTTACTGTTATATACCGATTTCGACTTATTTTGATGTGCCTGATTCTTTGTTTTTAATTTTATTTATATAAACTTATTGATCTATTTGAAAATTTTGAAGAATATGAAAATTAACATGATAGGGCGGGATTTGAACCCACCTCTTTTTTCGTATCAAGGCATAGTCTGACCGATATCCTACTGTAATTGATTAACATTTAAAAATTGAAAAAAAAAATACTCAATTAAAGTTACTTACTCGGGTGGGGTCGGAGCAAGCAGGTAGCCTGGTTAAATACTTGCCCTATAACATTTTCTTTGGTTGTAGTCTGGGGATAGCAAATATTTATTTATTACTATACAATTAGAGTGTTTACAAACTTTCATTTCCTATATGCACAATGTTCGTAATGTTTAATAGTAGTATCAGTCCCCTGCTGCTGGAAGAAGTCCCTCAGTTTTTCGTGAATTGCATCCGTCACCGTTAAGTTCACAGTTAATCTAGAAGGTTTTTTTTAATAAATAGTCTAAAATATGTACCTAGGTCCTAGATCTAATGGTTATTAAAATAAAAAAATCTTATCCAGCGGTTGTAAAACAACGGAGCTATGCGTGTCCAAACTATAAAACAAAACGCTACGAACTGAGAAGCTCCATCGATTTTTCCGGGCTGATAAATTTTTTGGGATTAATTATTTTTATCGTTTATAAATTAAATTAAAGTGTAATGCCTTAAAACATCCTTGAAAGCTATTTTTAGACTTGTCGTCGTAACTTTTTACACCATATTCTGATAAAACCTAATTTTATCAATTTAAAACGCAAATTCAACGTAAAATAAAATAAAATCACACAAACAGAATAACAATAAAATAGCCGTAACGTATAATTTCTTGAAAGCAATCGCAGAGGTTGTAATTAAACGCATTAGTGCACATTACTTAGTCGTACATCATTATTGTTTTTATCGATATTTATCCAGGAATTCTGATCATTAGACAACATTTCACTTTAATGACATCGCGGAAAATGTCTTGGGTTCCATTCAATTATTGTAATGATTGACTATACTTTGAGTGTAGGAATAATGATTGTAGGTATAGGTAACGTTTGAGAGGTTGAAAAGGTTGAAATGATTGACTATTAACGTTTGGTAAGGGAATGATTGTTTAGGTAACTTTTTAGAGGTTTATAAACAGAACATAAAAGTTTGAGTGCTATATTTTGTATTTTTCTAATGTATATATATTTCTTTTTTCTATACTAATATTATAAAGTTGAAGAGTTCGTTGGAACGCGCTAATCTCAGGAACTACTGGTCGGATTTGAAAAATTCTTTCGTTTTTAGATAGCCCATTTATCGAGGAAGGCTATCATAACGCTAAGACCAGCAGGAGCGGAGCACTGCGGGTAAAACCGCGGGGCACAGCGAGTTTCATTTTTCTTGCCCACGATGTTGTCTGTGAAAATAAAATAAATCTATGCATAGTCTATACCTACCATAGAGTTTCGTCAAAATTGCTGGAAGAAACAGGATATCTATTTTATGCGATATTCTATGTTTGATAAAAACACTCGTTGTTTTTATGTATACTACAAACTTACAAAGCAGAATACTTCGAATTGCAGTGTACCTACATAAATAAAAGAAAATCGAGTTTTCCCAATCCGCAATTTCCAATCGGAAAAACAACAATTCTTATATATACATAAATTATAACTCTTATGAATGGAAACTCTAAAATAAGTATCTCTAAGTATTCAGCGCTGTTAATGTGCAGCATTTTAGAAATAGAAAGAAATAGAAAGAATTTATTTACCAAAGGCCAACAACAGATATAATAAAAGAAAAGAAATACAAAAACAGAGAAAGAGACAAAAGTGTGGCAGACCTTTAGCAAAAAGGGACCAACTCAGTATTTAGCTGTGCCATCAACGGCACAGCACTGATTTTCAGTGGCCCCCTTGTTTGAAGAACAGCTACAGACCGAAATAGAAGAATGGAAATAATATTCATAAAATAAACAAATATTACACATTATAAATATCATACATATAAGTAAAAGAAAATTGTAAAGTAACGAATATAATAAAAATTAATAAACATACATATAAATAATTACAAACAAAAGAGAGATGCTACGTTTTACGGTAGGTTACGGTAGGATTTAAAAATAAAATCAGCAGCTTTAATTTTGAAGTTATTAATGCAACGAAGGTTACGTAAGGGTGGAGGCAAGTTATTCCAACACTTCGTAGCATTATAACTGAAACTGCCTCTGAAAGCGGTTGTGTGATGTTTGGGCACAATAAGTAGCTTTTGACTCATACCCCTGGTTTCATAGCAATGCGATTTGCGTCCTTTATCCCTACAGAAATGAAGCCTCTGGTAAAGGTACGTTGGACGCTCATTACTAATAATCCCAAAAAGAAACTTAGCAAAATGCACTTGACGTCGGCTTTCCATATTTAAAATTTTAGCTTCATACAAAAAAGGACTGACGTGATGGCGCGGCGGAATATTCCAGCAGAATCGCGCACAACTATTTTGTACACGTTGTATAGCCTTTTTAGTACGCACAAGTAATCTGGAACCATACATACAATCCGTGTAATTAAATTTTGATAAAATTAGAGAATCACATAATCGTATACGAAGCTCAGTACTTAAAAAGGGTCTAATTCGATATAGCAGTTTGAGCCTGTAAAAACAATTAGAGATAATAGTGTTAAAATGGTTTTCAAATCTGAGGTTTTCATCAAACACAATACCCAAATTTCGAGCTTCATGTACTCTTTCAATAATCTTTCCCGATATAGTAATAGTAGGATTATGTGATTCTATCTTGCTGACAATTTTGGGACTACCTAAGATCATGAATTTAGTCTTCGCAGGATTCAAAACTAACGTGTTACGTTCTGACCATGAATATATGCGCTCTAAATCAGAATTCAGAGAGACAAGTGCTGTATTTGTATCCTTCGGAATAAAAGATATAAAAAGTTGAATGTCATCGGCGTATAGGTGGTAATTGCAAAATTTTATATCATTGACAACATCTGCACTGTATAAAATGAACAATAGTGGTCCCAAAATAGATCCTTGTGGAACCCCTCTATTGATCGAACGACAGGTTGAATAGGCCATTTTGCTGAGACTGTGTATATTTGCCTCATTTAATCTAAAAAATGAAACCCGTTTCGCGTTGTCACGGCATCACGTGTGAACGGCTGAACCGATTTCGATAATTCTTTTTTTATTATATTCCTTGAAGTACGTCGAGGATGGTTCTTATGTAGAGAAAACGTAAATATGTACCACGGGCGAAGCCGGGGCGGACCGCTAGTTTATAATAAATTTGTATACGTATAATGTTTTGGCAATGTATTTATTTTTTTTCTTTCCTTCAAGTATATTCATGTAGCCGTAGGTAATCCCAGCTCATTCCTTCTGGTAATTCAAATCTAGTGAACTCAAAGATACGTTATGATAGAGTCATATAATTGTTTTAAGATCAGACCCTTGCTGTCGAAGACGGTTGCGTGCGAGCAAACAATTTACTTATTTAGACTGATTAGTTTCAAGGAACCAAATCCGCCCGGTGGCTCGGATACTCCGGGGGAAACTGTGGAGACAATGTTGGTGCTATATTTTTTGTATGTCGATGTAAGAATAAGCTTTATTCACAATATTAAATTTTCAAAATGCCTAAGAAAATCATAAATTAATTGTTAAAATAAACATAAAAATAATCTATAGTAATATTATAAATCTATATTAATAGTTTGTTTGTTTGTTTGAACGCGCTAATCTCAGGAACAACTGGTGCGATTTGAAAAATTATTTCGGTGTTAGATAGCCCATTTGCCGAGAAGGGAAGGGAGCAATGCGGGTAAAACCGCAGGGCACAGCTAGTGTATATTAATAAAATGGCATGCAAGGTTATTTATCACTTATCAAGTCATCAGCATTGACCACTCTACTATGTTTTATAATTTACAGTAGGTACCTACTATTAGGTACTAATATGATAACCTAAGCAATAATTTTCAAAGTTATGTCAATTGAAATACATTCAAAGAATTAAATTACCTAAATCTTTCAAACTCATGTATCAACTTCATTTAAATAAAACACAATACAACTCCAATGCACTTCAAAAGGTTAATAATATTTGAGCCATCAATTTAATATTATTATTACACGACTCCATTCATTCAGAATTTCGGTACAACATTTTAGTCTCATTACGGTGTCAATAGAAGATTAGGGATAAGGTAAGTTTTGGACAAAAAAAACCTGAGAATCGTAATAAGCCACTTTTTTTCGAGCTAGCTTTGGACACAATTACCGCCGCAAGACATAATACAATTAGATTTAAAGTGCCAAGTGTGTGCCGGTTAAGATTTATTGCACTTTATTTTTAAAAGATTATTGATATTATGAAATTTTATATCTAAATTGAACTGTGATCGAGAGTTCTTTTGTAATTATGTACAATATAATATGTATTGAAATTTGAAATAATGTGTTCTGTAGATCTCTATGGTTCTGATCTACAGTAAATTATTATTTACAGGATTGATTAATAACTTACAAAAACCTATAAGAAATTTATCCTATACATACTTAGGCCGGTTGCAGAGCTTCACCGACCATCAGTGCGTACGTCAGTCGCGCTTGTCATATGTATGGAAATTCATAAAACCGTTCATAGCTAGACCGACCATACGCACGCGTATTTCCATACATATGACAAGCGCGACTTACGTACGCACTGATGGTCGGTGAAGCTCTGCAACCGGCCTTACATCATTCAATCAGTTATTTATTTCAATAACTAAAAATAAAAATATTTCGAAGATTTCTGCTTATTAAAATCATCTCTTTTAATATTTTGTAACAAATTGGTATTTAGATGAATTAAGTAACCATATCATTATAATTATAGTAGATAATATTTTTCCACGGAACCCTAAATACAATGTCGAAATTTAACGTGATTACAATACCCTAATAATAATATGCAGCATTTTGATTGACAGTTCTGTTCAGACCATTGCCGGCGCCGTTTAAAAAAAAAGCACCCGATTTAAAAATCGAATCGAATTGGCCAATGATTAAGTATTATCGGTGAAATTTTCGTGGCATATGTTCGAATTTCAAATTTAAATTAGTTCTGCTTTTTAATTTTGTTTTTGTTTTGTGAATATTGCCGCCTTATTTTAATGAATGATTCAAATTTTGAAATTGTTTATTTTAAACATTTAACATAACTTAGTTCGCATGTATACCTAATTATATTTTTGGTGTAGTGTGAGTGTAGTTTTAAAACTTATTTTGTATTAATATGTATGTTTGTATCTATGTAAAGTTTATATTAATTTCAACCTAAAAATTATTATAGAAGCTAGCGCTAAGAATCTCTACGAAGTACGCAAGCTTATCAAAGCTCACAGAACTTAACAAAACTACGTAGTTCGAGCGGGAACTAATAGATGGCGGTAAGGGAACCTTTTTACAATTAATTCTGTAGTCACATTGAAGAAATAAGGTGGGTTCGATTCCCAGTGGAAAATGTTTTGTAATAATATAAATAATGCTTTCAATATTTAAATCCTATGTCAAAAGTGTTTTGTAAAGGTATATTAATTTAGGTCTATACCGTACCACAGAATAATAACTAGATAGTAGTTCGCTAACCGTACTAAACATTATTTTAGTATTTAATAAATTTATGTAAGTACATAATTTATAATTAATAATTTTTTTATCCCTTCTGTCAATAGAGCTTCACTCCAGGAATAACAAAGACTTGAGGATGACTGCTTCAGAAAACAGACAAAATTTCTTGGAAATAAATTGAAGACAAAAACTAGGTAAGTACAATAATCATTAAGTATCTTTCTAATCATTGAATATTGAGAAAAATCTTATTTTAGAACCTTGATAACACCTAAAGCTTATACATATTTACACACAATATAAACGTAGAATATGTACTTACCTACTCTGCGCGACATGTTATAAACTAGCTGTTCTCCGCGGTTTTACCCGCAGTGCTCCGCGCTCCTGTTGGTCTCAGCTGCAGCGTGATGATCATTATTATGTTATAGCCTATAGCCTTCTTTGATAAATGGGCTATCTAAACCGGAAGAATTTTTCAAATCGGACCAGTAGTTCCTGAGATTAGCACATTCAAACAAACAAACTCTTCAGCTTTATAATATTAGTATACCTAGATGAAATATTTTTTATTATCATAAAAAGAATAAAATTATTAAGTTACACTATACAACAAGTTACAATAACCTTGACCCACATTATAAAATAGCAATAAACTAAAAACACCATCCTAAATTAATTAATTCTACGTAATTACGCGGTATAATATTATTTTAAATAAATATGATTTCATATTCTAACTACAAATAATGTTTATGAGACGTTCAAACAATAAAATGAAAATAATGCCGCTTTTATAGACACTTGTCCTCGGGATTTTTACTACTTTGTTGAGTGCAAGTTATAAGAGTATTGTTAATTAGTTCTTTTACAGTTTATTTAACTATTTTTAATCTCTAATTTACTTTAATATAATATACATCTGTTACGCTCATCGATTTTCGTTAGGAACAAGTAGGTGATCAGCCTTCTGTGTCCTGCCAGACAAAAACATTTTTTTTTCGTCGTCTCCACCGGGAATCCCTGGGTTTTACGCTCACGCGTTAGGCGGTCAACGAAAATTCAGCTATTCGGGCGTATTGAGGTAAGGGGTGAGGGGGTCCGCGTTTAGTATGGAGCCAACGTGCTCGAAACTAAAAATCGTAAGCGCCATTCACATTTTTATCAAAAAGAGATTAAAAATATTTAGTATTTTCTAAATCTAAAACAGTCACGAAATCGAGAAGGTAAATACCTAGGTATGTATTTGTGATTTTATACGAATTATTATCGTAAAATACAGTTGTAATGAGCATTTATATGATATTTTAGAGGTAACTTCAGGATTTTTTTTTATCGAGCAAAATTTTTCCAATCGTGTTTTGGACAGTCATCCCATCACACATACGTTCTGTAATACATATTAGAAATTTCAGTACGAAAAAACTTCAATATTTTCAATTAGGTATAGCTCATAGATAACAGTCCATTTTGCCGTTTTCACCTACTAAGGGCCCT